>VYZW01060231.1:0-69280 GCA_013401315.1 Balaeniceps rex
AAATAGAAAGAAAAAATATAGAAAAAATAGAAAGAAAAAATAGAAAGAAAAATAGAACGAAAAATAGAAAGAAAAAATATAGAAAAAATAGAAAGAAAAAATAGAAAGAAAAATAGAACGAAAAATAGAAAGAAAAAATATAGAAAAAATAGAAAGAAAAAGTAGAAAAATAGAAAAAAATAGAAAGAAAAAATATAGAAAAAATAGAAAAAAAAATAGAAAGAAAAATTATAGAAAAAATAGAAAGAAAAAGTAGAAAGGAAAAAAAAGGCCCCTCACAACCCTGGCATTGAATTAGAAAAGCAAAACACAAGGTCTCTCCATTGACGCTTTTCAATTACCGAGGCGAACGCTGCTCTCGCGCGCCGCGGGGACTTGGGGTTATTTATTCAGCCTCATAGATCACTGGCTTTTCCTAGCGGGAGTTAGGAGCGGGATCTTGTCTTCCCCATCTCTTTGAAGAACAATAAGGTACGGGGAGGGAAAAAAAAAAGCCCTTTTTTTTTTGAAGGGCACTTATTTAATCTTATCAGAGGCAGGCAGGACAATAACAGGAAAGGGTAGGGAGGCCTCGCCAGGGGATACGGAGGGAAGGGCAGGGAGTAGCGAGGGGTTAAAAGCAAAATTCAGCGATGCCCCCAGGGACACAGCTAATCAGAGCTCCGGCTGATATTTAACCTGGCAAAAACACCACGTGGAGCCGCGCAATGAAAAAGCGCGGGCAGGTTAGCGATGAGGAAGGCAGGCAAAAGGATGAAAGGTTGCTTCCCCTCCTCGCCAGCTTGAAAATTCACCTATTTGCAGCAAAAACGCGCGCTGCGCTACGCCGGCTCAAGGGCAGGATGGTTCAGATTAGTTCTACTAAAAAAAAGGGATGGGTCCAGCTCCTCCCGCGGTCCTTCTCTGCCCATCATATTCCCAAATTAGGATGATTCTTGCCCAAAGTGGAGGGGAATAGCGTTTGGCTACCCGATCCATCCTCCCTCTCTGCCAGGGCATGGATAAATCTCTGCCCCCCTTTCCTCAGCCAGGATCTGACCAACGATTTTTCCTGGCAGCATCAGGAAAGACATAAAGGCGCTTTTGGACAATGCCAAAGTAGTTTGTTGGGATTTTTCCCCCCCTGGGATGACTGTTCCTGCTCTGAAACTGCACAGAAAAGGGTATTTTGTGTCGGCAGCTTCTTCTATCCAGAGCCGGTTGCGCCCGGATGCTGAATAATTGATGTGACAAATCTTACAGTATTTTTCAAAGAGATTATTCAACAGTTTTCTCCCCTTTAATCCCTGCCTTCACCACTGCAAGGATGGGGAACCACTTGAAAATATCGCCAGGCAGAGGGTTGAAAATGGAGAAAGAAATGGGTCTTCCTAAAAAAAGCTGTGGGAGCCCTTGAGATGGGGAGGTCGCAGATGCCCAAGGCATCCGTGCAGCCTGGCCCCTCCATTCCCAGTACACTCCAGTCCCTGGTTAAAGGCCTTTGGCTGGGAAGTGTAGCAGTTCTTGGGATTATTTCATACTTTTACCCCCCGAAAGTGAAATTTTGATATTTCAAAGCTCACTTCTGAATAAATATATGCCACTGCTTTGCCACCAACCCATGCGGCACGCGGACGTCTTCACCTGCCGTTTTGTTTGATCGCTTTAACCAGTAACAGCCGTAATGTTAAACATGAAGAGCTTTGGAAATCAGATTTTGCATCTCTCTGGCCCCTCACAAATAGCAGTAGGCCATTAGCTCATCCCAATATCTTGCTTTATTGGCGGGATCTTTTAATTACAGAGCAATAAGCATCTTATCAGCAGGATCTCAGCGATCCTCGATCAGCGTTTCTTCATGAATATTTTACTGGCGTTTTTATTACGTGTCAGAAAACTCGAGAAAAGATGGAAGGAAAACAAGCGAGTAAAGACTTGGGAAATGAAAGAGGGAAGGGGAGGAGAGAAAAACTGTAGGTTTATGATGATAATTAAAAGGAAAGCAACGTAACAAAGACTCCTGGGGCGCAGATGCGCGGGGCAGCGAGCAAAGAGCGACACAGCGTTAAATGCGATCCATGTAAAGGAATAAACCCCCGTGACTCGGGAGTATTTGGGAACCAATTTGCTGGCAGCAATTCAGGCCCAGGGCAATCTGGCAGGGACACGCGTGGGGTCTAGGCAAGCTGGTCGGTGGGCAAAAAAATAGCCAAAAGGCAGCGGTGTGATGCTCGTGGTCCAAGGAGCACGCTCTGCCCAAGACATTGTGGGACTGGAGATCATTCACAAATACTTTTCTTAATTATTTAAGCTTGACAAGCAGCACCTAAATCTCAGCGGTGCCTGATTCAGAGGAGGGATTTATTCTTCCCTTCTTTCCAAGGCTTACCCTGAGCTGCTGAATTTTGCAGGGAAAACAGCTTCTCTGCCTCTCCTGGTGAAGCTTTCCTGCTTTGCATCCGATAAATATTCATCGACCAAGAAAGAAGAGTCGGCGAGAAGGAAAGGCTGGGCAAGGAGCTTTGAACCGCTGCTCCAATATCGACTACTGGTTAAAATAAGGATAATAATAGAGGCACTCTGCTCCCAAGAGCCTGCAAACTCCCTGTATGAGACTGCAAGAGCTGTGCTCCTCCATTCCCCTGTTGATAAAGCAGGACCGCGCTTTCTTCTGGATGTTACAAGGCTAAAATAAGTCCCCGTCCCTCAGCTCGCAAGGATCTGGGCTGCGTAATTACCTCAACCCCTTTTTCCCCACCTCAGTCGCGAGGTCTTGGGAGTCTGCCTTCTTCCAAGGCGATTTTACAGCCTAGAAGCGCAGGGATGAAATGTAGCTTCATCATCCAAGCCAGGGAGAAAGTGTCATGCCTAATGAAGCCTTGTTGATCCAGTCTAGAGCCGAAATGTTTTGCAGGTGCTCGCTGCGGAGAAGAGGACAGATAATGAATAAAACATGTTTGTACTTTAGTCTCCAGTAAATGTGACAAACTCAAATCTTATGGCTGGGAGGGGGGATGATATGAAATATGAGTTAGAGCTCCTCTGAAACGCTCGTAACTAATCCAAGATGTTGCGCTGTGTAGTCTTGCTGCTACGGGGTACGGGTTGAGCCAGGTTTATAAGGAACCAGGGAAATAGAGAGGGGGCTGGAGTTATCTTTAAGAAGACAGCAGGATGTGACCTCTGGCCGCTGATGATATAATTCTGCGCATTAAAGCAAGGGTTGTCTTCGTCCCTTTGCTCGAAGACTGAGCTGACCCTGTTGTTTTCAAGCCCAAAGGAGAAGCCAAAAGGAGAAAAAAACATTTTTAGATGCCAAAGCTTATTACATTAAAATGCACGTGCTAAAAAGCCTCCAGAGCCCTTCGGGATTATTAGCGCTCTGAGGTCAGCGGTTGCGTTGAGCAGCCAACAAATAAAGGATCATTTTAGGAGCAGTGATTCTCCGGTATTTATTCCTGCGTGGGTGCCCCGGCACCCCGTTGCTGTACCCCGACTTGTGGCTGCTGAATTGTCTCAAGCTTGGGCTTTCCACCCTTTTTGAGGACAAAGTCATGATCTTCTATAGGAAGTTCAATTTTTTTCCTACCAGTGCTTGCTGGAAGGTCTGAGGACTAGAGGCTGAACAGAATCTGCATGGAAAAATGACCTGGGAATGAGACCAGCCCAGCAGCTTTGGCACTGGGGGTGCACTGGGTGCTGTGGGGCCGTCTGCTCACTGCCCCCCGCGCAGCCTGTTGAGTTACACTGGCGTCACTCCAGCCCAAGGAGGAACCAAAATAGCTTAAAGTCTGCACTCTGAACACCCTTATTAGTAAATTAATTCTCTTCTGATCCATTTTCGCTATGCCTGCACTTCCTTTTACATCATTACTCACAATTAGGGATCCAAATATTCCCCCGGAATACACCTACGCTTGGTCTAAATTAAGCGAAGAAAGGGTTAGCTACGTGCTGCAGGTCACTGCTGAGTTCAGGTCCTGCAGGTCCTCCTCTCTTCTTGTTTTTTTTTTTCCTTCCACAATCTCTTTCTCTCACTTTTAGAACCTGACCCCATCCATACACATTGGCTTTGTGACTGGGAAAAAAATAAAAGCAACGATATGTGCCATCACGAATTAAAAATAGCCTAAAGTAGGGGTTTGGGAGAAAATGCTGACTTTGTAACACAAGGGACTGTGTTTCCAGCTGGTTCAAACCAGCTCGCTCATTTATCTTCCAATTAATTAGAATTTTTTGCTAGTCTATATTTAAGAGGATTCTCCCCGTTATGAACCTCGCAGCTGAGATCACGAGAAAGCAGAGAGCTCTGTCTCTCAGCTCAGCAAACCACAAGCTGCCATCCAGAGACAGCTCCTGGGCTCAAGCCTAGAGCTCCAGAACAAAATAATACAAAATCATCAAAAAGCCTGATATCCCATGTCCTACCTTGAAAAAATCCTGCAGGTTTGGGAAGGCAAAATACAACCTAGTGCTTTAGGAACATCCTGAAATGAACCTTCCCTTTTTGCTTTTAACCTTCACTTTATTCCTCCTGGGATGCCCCCTCCGCTCCCCAGCCTTCTGCACCGTGTCGATCATCTTATGTTTTCCATGTTTGATGTTAACGTCCCCTGGGAGCTGGCTCGGAGCATTTCAATCCTGCAGGATCTCACCACTGACCGCAGGTATTGCTTTATACAAGCCCGAGTCTCCGCTCCGCACCCTTTTCCCTTCATTTCTGTCTGCAGGTTCTCTGTATTCTTTAACCCAGATGGCTTTGCCCTGTCAAAAACATTAACTGTCATAACTACTAAAGGCAGCTGCTCAATTGGTCTGGTTTGGACCTGTTCCTCTTTCCAAGAGGACAGAATGAAGCAGTGCACGGGCTTTCAAATCCACCCTGGTTTGCCAAAAATACTGTAGCACCGAACACATGCTTTGCACAGTTCGCTATCGGCCAGAGAATCATTTTGGCAAGGTTTTATTTTTATAAAAAGAGTTAAAATCCCAGGAAAACTGTAATTCTTCCTATGGCAGAGCACGCTGATTCCTATCCTGAGGTCAGACGCGCGTTAAACTAAGTGCATAGGTGGTCATGGAAAGCCATAACCTCCCTTTGAAATCCATAAGCCACCTGGAGAGCACAGAGCCAGGGTGCTGTGCGAGGTTGCTCAGGGGAACAAGGCAGGACAGGCAGGAATTTGCCTGCACAGGTGGATTTTCGGCACCAGCGGACCCGTTTAGGATCTCAAGAGGCAGCTTTGATTGCCAGGTTTGTTTGGATCTACCCTTGCTTCACCACTGCACCATCACAAGCTGCAGGCAGATGGCTCCGGCATCCGTCCGTCCACCCACCCACCCATCCACCCACCCACCCATCCATCCATCCATCCATCTCAAAGCCCTTTTCCTTTTTGTTTTCTCAGGTGTTCAAAGAGGTGGGTCTATTTTTGAGGATGGTCATCAGTAGCATCTCTCTGGAGATGCAGTTACAACCCCAGGCAACAGGAGTTAGGCACACAGATGTGAGATCGCTCTGTCTCTCACTTAATGAATACATGGCTTGCGCGCACATGGGCGTGTTTTATGGCTCATTTCCCGGCACTCCTAGCCCAAAGACTAAAGCGTAAGTCCTCAAAACCTCAACCCAGCAGGTATTTTGGTGACTTGAATCATCAAAGTCCCATTTTGAAGAGTTTGGTAACTTTTATAACCGGGGCATGAAGTGGCTGAAGCTTTGCACGAGCTGGTGGAGTCCCCTGCGGAGGTGAAACCGCCGAAGTCTCAGCTGCTAATCCCAAATGCACGCAGGGAAAGCCTTTTCACCACATCCCTCCACGTGCTCTGTGAGGTCCCCAAGCCTGGTTGAAAGTTAATTTAGTGGCAGCTTAGAGAAGTTGAAGAGTCACGAGCCGGCTGACTTCTTCTTCCCCTCCTTGTGCATCCTCCAGGACGTGTCAACACCTCCGGTTCTGCTGAAATGGGATAAAGCCATCCTTTGGGTCCCACCAAGGAGGGGAGGAGATGGTTATGAAGCAAGAGGGGGTTTCCCCTTTGTTCTTTATTGCTATTTTCCGCAAATTTTATTTATTTGGTTATTTTGGCAAGGTCCCAGGTGGGGGATGAATTGCTGGAAGAAACGATGCCAAAACGCATGTTGCATCGGTGGGCATGGCCTCGCTTTCCCACAGCTCTCTCTGGTTTGAGTCTGTTTTCCTGCCATGAAAGCCAAACTCGAGCGAGCGGCGTTCGGAAAAGCATTTAAAAGAGTCATGGGTGAAAGAGTTGGAAAATGCTTTAATTGGCTTTTGAAATTGCCTTTAAATTGCCATCGAGCGATCTTCTCCAAGGCGTATTTCCCATTAGCCAAATTCATTAGAAAATTAACCTCTGCACCCCCACTAGCTTTTTGCTCTTGCCCCTTTCCTCCCTTTGCCGTGCTCCGTTCCCAGTAAAATTAGACAAGAAAAATACAGAAGGCAGGAACGAAGGAAGGAAAAAGAGTGAGGAAGAAATGAAATGGCCAAACAGACAGGGGTGACTTAAAATCTGAGCAATGAATCCGTTCCCATAGCCACGTTCGTGATATTTTTATATCCCTGAGCCTTTGCTGATGCCTGCTGTTGTCTGACTGCATTTCCTTGATTTCATGGATGAAAATGGTACTTTCCATCAGTTATGGCCCACAGACCCGGGAGGTTTCTTACTCTGCTCAAGGAGATAACAAACTTGGGGGTGAATTGAGACGTTTCTGTGTTTCAGCACAGCTTGCCAAGGTTTTTCCATGTTTTTGCTTTCTTGTTATTTTTCTCCATAGCTACACAGGCATGAAACTGTCACTCAAAGGGGTTTGCATCCTTCTTCCATCTCTGGCCACCACTGCAGTCCAAAAGCTGAAAGCATTTTGGGGAATCCAACCTTTTCTTCCTCTCCCAAAGTCGTTGGGGAGTAAACAGAGCATCTACAGGGAGCAACACACCAGTGGGGAGGAGAAGCTTCGCAAGCTCATGGATTCGATGTCAGCAAGAGGTCGAACTTGGGTGCCTTTTGAGGTCTCTGCACCAAAGCGACTTTGCTCAGTCCTTCCAGGAAAATAGCTCTGCTCATACACCAACGATGCCAGGCAGAGCCTCGCTGTGCTGAGCCCTTTCTGTTTTCCTACAGCAGCCTGGTCTCGATTTTCATAGGGTATTTTCCTTCAAAGAAACAAGAAAAAACAGAAAGATCTTCAGTTTTTGCCAAAATCTCCACCAATGACAAGGCGAACTAATTTGCCTGGAAAGAACTGTTATTTCTTAATGTTGTGGAATCAAGAGAGAACACTCTTTTGAGAAAAATTTCCCTTTCTTCCTGACATGCCAGCTCCTACAGCAGCTGCTGAGGATACAGGGGAGAAGGTGGTCAAGAACAGGAATTAAGCAACTGTTCCAAATGAGTAAGGAAGGTGCTGATAGATAACCATAAAGACAAAGCAAGTTAGAAGTGGGTCAGGGCAAGAAGTTGTTTCTCTCCCAGTAACAAATGTGTCTGGCCTGCTTCCCCCATGAGCTCATATATCTGAAAATATCCTCACTTTAATGCTTTGCAGACCTCAGGTATATTATCATACCCTGAGCCTGAACCCTCCAGGGAAACCACATTCAGGAGGGAGGTGGGAAGCATCCATGCGGTGGTGGGATGCTCACAGCGGTGGGATTGGGATGTCCATGGTGGTGGGATGGAGATGCCCACGGCAGTGGGATGAGCACAGCCAGCGGGCCACGGACCAAGAGGTGGCGCTGACAGACTGCTGTCCAGTAAAAATCAGATTATTAGCTGCGGCGGCAGAGGCAAGCAGGCACATACCCAAGGCAGATGTATTTTTATCTCTTATCTCCATGCGCTCAGGCTGGACGAGGCATTCTCGGGCACTAATCTCGTGTCTGTCCTGCACAGAGTCCCCGAGGAGGCAGGGGAGCTGCTGGGGTTAGGAGCGACACACGGCATGTGGCACTCATCTTCCAGGTCTGAAGGCCACGGTCAAAGGCAGCTCTAATTAAATTAAATGGAGGGAACTGTATTTTTCTGGTAAAGAAAACATGATTACTTTGCTGAACGGGACACTTGGGGGGGTTTAAGCGAAGATGAAAAATGTTTGCTGTGCAGAGGAGGGAATGCAGACTATTTCTTTGCCCATCTTGACCCATTTTTTGTTTCTCCTTTGGGGTGCTGCAGGACACAGAGGCTTACGGAAGGGCAAAGCTCTGAGCAAGCCTTTGACATCAGGAGCCACTTTTGGCCAGGCGTGTTATGCAGCTCCCGGGGGTTTCACAACCATGTCTGCCGTGCACTCGAAGAAAAAGCACTTTTTTACAGAGAAACCCCAAAAAACTACCCTAAGGCACTTCTGATAAGCAGGGTAGCTGCAGGTAAAAACCAGCCCAGCGCATTTTGTCTCCCTTTTCCTCAACATCTTAAAGCATTTCTGGTACTAGATATGAGTCACTGGAAATCCCCACCGTCTAGTGATGCTCTTCCTCCGGGGCTCTTCTTTCAAACACCATTTGATGCTACTTTGAGCACCACACTGCAGAGTCCGAACTTAGTCTTTCCAGTAGCACAATGCGCTAAAGTTTGGGGAATAAGAGGAAGAAAGGTAAAGAGGGCACCTATTTTAGGCAGCAAGTGCACGTACTGGTGATGGGCAGGTTTGCAAAGAGCCCATCTTCTGGAGAACATCACTCACATCTCCATGGTTTGGATATTAATGGCCCAAGCTGTGTTTGCAGTTAGGAACTACTTATAACTTTCCTCAGGAGCCAACACGGAAGAAAGTGGTGGATGGGTTTCACGCAGGCATCTGGACAGGGTTAAAATCCCCAGGGCTTCCCCAGGTTTGGAAGAGATCAGAGGCTGGTCTAGAAACAGGAGGTTCACATGGCACCGTGCAGCAGTATGCCGGCTATCTCCAGATGGAAAGGGTAAAGTGTGGGGTCTCCTGCCTCCTTGGGTTGTACATCGTCATGGAAAAACACAACAGCTGCACGAAGGGGTGAGTATTTCTAGCGAAAGGTCTGCGGTTCCCCCGTTGAAATCAATAGGGTCAAGCACCAGGGTCAATCAATAGGGTCAAACGGTGTCAATCCATCAGTGAAGCATCCATTTTATATTTGAGTCCGAATTCTCACCGTTGATGGGTAAAAGTTAAAGAGTCAAAGATGCACCTCCGAGAAAGACATCAGAAAGATGATTGAGAAGGGAAAATCCCAGACTAACGTGCCTGTGTTGCAAATAGTTGGAAACAAGTACTCCTTTGCATCAAAGATCTTGGGGAATGTTAAAGTGAGAGGAAATTTAGGCTTGGAGAAAGCAGCAGCAAATTCAGCTTGTGTATGGAGCAGAAAAAACAAATGCTGCTGGTGCCACATCCACGAAAGCAGGTAGAGGGTCAAGAAACCCCTTGAACAGGAGGGAAATGCAGCCCCAAGCTGCCAGAAAAGCCTAGGGGAGGGGAAATTCAAGTGACGGAGTCAGGCTCAGTGGCCATTTGTAGCTTTGAGGGTTTGACTTTGCCACCCCTGTGCTTTTTTCTGACCCAGCAGTGTTGGCTTCTGCGTATCCTGGCCCAACACCAAGAGATTTTTGCTTAAAAAAAAGTGAAAGTTCCCACTGGACGACCAAACCAACTTGGGCAAGAGGGTTGCCTCAGACGGGTGGGGAGGACAGTTCCCAACCATGGAGCTTGGATGATCGTTTGGGGATGGTGGGTCGCTTAAGTTAACTTTTTCCATGACACCCTAGCGATTTAAGGTCTGGATGGGCATGATTTAAACAATACAAGAGAAGAGGTGATACAAGAGAAGGTGGAGAAAGGTTTCCACAGCTTGTGCAACCCTTGTGAGCCCTTGGGGTGGGAATAAGCTTCCAGGTACATGGGTGGACAAAGATGCCACACTGGTAAGGCACAGGGAGAAAAAGACACTGGCCCGTCGGACGCTAAGGTTGACCGTATCGTTATTCTGGAATGGCGACTAAAACTCAGCTTCAGGACAGACGTTAGCAGTAGCTGTAGACTCTCCTTACCTCACATCAGCCTAATGGGTACAAATCTGCCAATTAAGGACCAATTAAGGTTCATCTTTAAATACGTTCTCCCTACTCAGCAGTGCTCGCATGCACTTAACTGTTAGCAAAAGGCTTTTTGGTCAAGGTCATTGTCCCTTTCATCTAAGGATCTCAAAGCACTTGATGAAACTCCGCTGCCTTTCGCTGTGGTAGGTAAAGGCTGTAATGTTATTTTAATATCAGGAACCTAATTTATAAGGATAAATTACAGTGGGAGATAAAGAGCACATGGACCCATGTGGATAAAAATAAAAATCCATATTGCCCCATTATCTGGCATTGGTTAAGCTTCTGCTTGTATAAGTTTTTTTGGCTAATTTCTCTCCTTTTTTTTTTTTTTTTTTAATGAAATGCTATTTATTTATAGCTAAACGCCAACTTTGAAGCCAGAGCCAAGCATTTGGGGAGCTGCTCAGATAGGGCTCTTGAAAAGGAGAATTATGTCTGTTTCAGATGTTTTCAGAAGTTATTGTTTCAAGGCAGCGAGAACTATGACATTTCTCCCGACGAGCTCGCCCTCCCCTCGGCATTTCTAGAGGACACAGGCAAAGCAGATGTCTCCAGAGCTGGGAGAAGAAGTGGTGACAAGTGTGTGTGGGGGAAAGGCATCGGGGAGGGGATCAGATGAAAGGGGATTTTAGACAGGAAGCCTCAAAGGACCAACATTGGTGTAAAGTGCTCCCTGATGCCCCCCGAGAACCTCATCCTGCTGCTCACCAGGTTACGGGGCATGAACGTGTGAGATGCTTGGAGGTGGCCAGAAGAGGTTTCGCTATCCCCAAAAAGCCATCTTTCCAGTGGTCAAGAAGAAGTTGGCCACCTTCTACAGCGTATCATGGTCTTCCTTGGTGGGCTTCAAGCTCATGAGCTTCCTGCAAGCCAAAATAAAGTTCTCATCAAGCCAAGGCGCGAGGGAGGAGAGTCACCATGCAACCTTCTGGCACCACTGCATGGACTGTGTTACATTTTCAGAAGGCTTTTTTACTTAATTTGGACACTTCTCTTTGCAATGTAAAACTTTTCACCACTTCTTCCACAGGTGATCACTCAAGACTTCAAGCAAAAGCCAAGACTGATCGTAGCACATGCTACGAAACCCAGGGCTGCAGGCTCTCGTTGGGAGCCGTTTTCCTTCCCTGGTGCAGGCGCCCACCCCATCTCAGTGACCTTCATGCTTGCAAGCAGCAACAGGGAGGCTATTTCTGGCCACTTCTCCGATAATAAGACCCTATGAAGGGCCATGGGAAGCCTTTTGCTAGGATTTCGACCTAGAGACGAGAGGGGATTATAGAAAAGCTCGATTTTCCCGTGGCTCCTGCTTGGGTGTCTGAATGACATCATGCCCTCCCGACCGGCGATAAGACAGAGAGCCTTTGATAGCGTGGAGAGGGGGACTCTGGCCCACTGCCAAAGACAATTACGAGCGGCACATACCTTCAGCGCATCGCACTCGCCGAGTAATTCCTGGAGGGTGATATAACTTCCTCCAGGCGAGTGAGGCTCGTGCGGAGCTGTAACGGAGACAAACTGGGGCTCTATCTCAGAGAACAGCGGTTGTTTGAGGGAGGAGAGGGGGGAAGACGGCAGGATGCGTCCTCCCATTCTGTGTGAGTGGAGCAGCTTGGACATATCGGATATTATTAGTAATCTCCTGGGTAATGAGGAGTTTTGCTGCTTGTTTATCAACTCCCCATCCTTAACCTGTTCCTCGCTGGCCCTACAAGTAAAAAAACAAATCCCATGGTAGGTTTTCTCCAAAAGCTTTAGAGAAGGGCACCGCTTTGGCCAACTAAGTCCTTGTAGAGGTATAGAAAAATATCCTGTAATTGTACCGCTGTCCTCCAACCCCGTTGCTTTCAGGTTATTTGGGAGCCTGAGCCTGGAGATCGGCAGTTCAGGCTCTCTGAACCAGCAAGGCTGCTCTGGAGGAATGCAACTATAACAGAAAAGTGCAGCAAACCACGCACTGCCCCGGGGACTACCATTTCCTTGGGGTTTCTGCGTGATAGCATCGACCTCAGGACAAAACCGGTCCAGACAGTTTGTAATATTTGAGCTGACAACATCGTATTCCCTGTGCCTTCCTTCCCACAAGTGGTCCCTACTCATCTGGGTTAAAGACACCACCTAAGCATCCCTGGAGCAATTTTCCCCAGCCGGCCGCTAGCACAGAAATGCCCCCTTCTTTGGGATTTGCTAAGAGCCTTTAAAAACCAACACAGGAGGAAAGCAGCACGCTGGGCATGGGAGAAATGCCTCAGCAGATGCTTTAAGGTGAGGTTTCAAAGTTGCTCAAGCCAGGAATACACTCTAGGAGACCGCCCCCATCTGCAACAACTGATTTCAAGAACGGGAGGGGGTCGATTGAGTTTCCCCGCTACAGGTCCTTCTCCAGCCTCTCTTTTGGGGCAGACAAGATGCTCCCTTCCTCTTGCAGGGCAGCATCCTTCATCCCCTGCCTGCGAGCCTGCCCCGTAGATCTCAGAGCAACATCAGCCTCGCAGTTACCTGCAGCCACCCCTAATTCTGCTTCTCAGCCTTCGTAGGTTAGAGCAGAGTCCTTTACAAGGTAGAGCCTGGTACAGCTTTTCCTAAAGCAAGAAGCTCTCTCCTAAATAGCATAGCATCCCCTTTTAGCCCTTGCTGAAAGCATTTCTCCTCCCAAATCTTCCTTACAGAGGGAAAGGGCGATATCTGCCTTATACAGACCCACGCCACCCTTTCCCAGCACCTGCGGAGATGGCACTCAGCATCCCTCACGTGGGTGTTATAAATACTGATGGTTACAGGGATGCTTTTATTCTGCAAAACAACATGGGGAAAAGTTTCAAAACCAGAGCTGCGGTGTTTGTAAACAGCTCTTTCAGTGAAGCACACCAAAATCCCAGCTTTTTATCCCAGAGCCATGATGCCACCTTGGGCAAGGGGAGGGATAGAGGGGTTTGGTCCTGTTTGAAGTGCAAATCTCAGCTCACCCTTCACTCCGAAGCCATTAGCAATGTGTCCGTAAGACTCTAAGATCTCCAGTTGTCCCCCTGGAAATCTGAAAGCTATTAGCACGCTCGAGAAAGGGAGGTAAATGAAAATGTGTTTGCCAGTTTCACCAGATGTGAGGCCAGTGTCATGGACAGATTTTATTATTCTATAAATACCAGGGGCAGAAGGTTGTTATTAGCCACTCAGTAATTAATACAATGTGCAATGGCCTCAGACATGGCCCACCACTTAATGTCCAATTAATAGCGTGCTGCCCTCCTGAGCATGTGTTAAACTCCCCAGATGTTGCACAAAGTCGGAAGAAATGTAGGCATCAGGCAGAAGCATCCCCACATGAAATCCTGAGCTCAGAAGACAAGCTGATCGGAAAACAGATGATGTTAAATATTGCGGACATCAAAGCCTGCATGAGCACATTGCTGCACATATTCAAGGCGCATGCGGAGAATGCCTAATGCAAACGCACAAACCAGATATCTGTGTATTAAGGGGCGGCTAAGTGAACAAATCCCAGATTTGCAGTTCCCCACTGCATGCTAATAAGCTGCTTTCATGCACTATTAGCATAGCAGAGAGCCCCAGAACATCTGCACATCCAAGGACACTGCCTTCTTCTGCAGAAAGTCCCTGCTCTCTGCAGCACAAGATGTGAAAACGTTCTGCTAACTCGTACCGCTGCTGTTGAAAAAGCATTGAGACCGTTTTATTAATGGGTGCTCTCGCTCCTCTTCCAGCAAGCCAGAAATATCTGAGGCTGGATGTTTGGAACAGTGCCCCAAAAAGTCAGGATTGATGGATTTCCAAAGCAAGCCAAGGAGTTATTTGAGATGCGGGTCTTTGGGATGCTAGCGCAAAGGTGGGTGGGGTGGTGCTAAGCCCCTGATGAACTGGTGGGTCAGGGAGCTTATGAGTGGGATGTGAAGGGAAGCAGCTCAAATGTGCTGTCATAGAAAAATGGGTAAATATGGGAAATCAGGAGCTTTAAGTGCCGGCTATCTGGACAATGATAAATTTATTATGTGTTGGGTTTGCCCGCAATAGGAAGGATGGGACTCAGTACCCCAGCACATCGCCTCCTCTCCTGTATTATTGTATCCTTGAAGCTATCACGACCAAAAAGTATGATTTCAGGAAAACTAGGCGTTATTTTCTCTTGCAGCCACATAACGCCAGGGCATCCAAGTGCCTGCGAGCCCTGGGGAGTCCTGGCTGCGTTGCCGATGCCCACAAGGAATATGCTCCTCTGCTCATTGATTAAAGTCATTAACAACATCTCCTGAGGATAGATATGATCTGTCACTGGTGAGCGGCACCGTTTAACTCACTGAGCTGGGGTTTGTGGAGCCCCGGTCCTTCCCTGAGCAGCCTTGAGCATCACTGCCGGGATAGCTGGGCAGGCTGCAAGGTGGGGGCTCTCAGCCCGAAAGCAGAGCAAGCAAAGAGCAAATCCGCTGCTGCTGCTGCTGCTTTCCAACCCAGTGCGTAATAAATGTGAGCACATACACCTACGGGATCCAAACTAACTTTGGAAAGGACCCAGCTGTGCTGGCTGGGTGCCTCTGCTCCGACCCGCCTGCGTGTCCCCGGCCGGAGGGATCACCCCCTAGCATCAGGGTGACTTGGCAAACCTCTCCGCTCATCCTCATCGACAAGCCCTGGCTTTTTTAACCCTGCAAAGGCTCTTGTTTGGATTCCTATTGGCAAATTTTGATCGAGTACTTCAGGACAGCTCCCCGATGGTTACTCATTGTGCAGGGAGCAGCCAGGGCTTGCTACGTGCCTGATATTATCCTCTGTGAGCTTGGCCTGAAGTGCAAATATATCTCTAAAGCTGGTGGCTTGGAGCTTAGTCCTAACTGCGTTATCCAAGCCTCTTGCCTAAGCAACCTCCCGATTTTTACGTTATCTGCATCCTCCACAGATCCTCTGTTTGCAAAGATCAGCTCAGGATGATTTAATGTCAATTAAGCGCAAGGAAAGAGCACAGGGAGACTTCTAATGGTTTGTAGCAAAGAGGCTATAAAGCCACTAGCCTTGGAGGCACAAAACCCACGCATGGCCAATGGCTTGCAGGTTGAGCACCCCACTGCGATGGCTTTTTGGCTCCGGCCTCCTGGTGCCGAGGTGTGAGAGAGAGTAAGTTGCAATGCAACTAGCTCAAGTGATTTATTTTATTGCATGTCTGCAGAAGAGTCTTGGCGCTTCGAGAAGGTGTCACTGCCAACTTCAGGCTAGCCAGGCTATACCCTGGTGTAAAATGAAATGGATGAACGGGAATATTTTTCCATAATAACAGAGTGAGAGACGCAAACAATACTCCTCGAACATCCATCTCTAATTCCCTGACCTTTGAGCAGTCTGGCAGCCGGCCCCTGAGATGAGTAGAGGTGATAAAACCGCTTGCCAGGCCCTTGTTTCCCAGCTCCATCTGGACTATCCCGCAGCAAGCACTCGCATCCCCCGCCAGGGCCGTGCAAGGGCCGTTTCCAAGACATTCCCACGTCCTGCATCAAGGACACGCTGGGTGACACCTCTTGGATGGGACCAAGGCAGGTGCCACCACCTCACCTACCCATAGCCTGGGATGGGAACAGGTTAAAGCACCCCGTGTGATCCACGTGCTGAAGCATTCACTGCATCTTTCCTGCCTCGCTGGACACTCAGCTTTTCTGAAAAGAAAATTTTGGGTCTATTGAAAGCTTTAGCTCTGAACCTAAAACTCCTAAAGCTCCTAAACTCATAAAGCTTATAAAATGTCTGACAGAAGAGGCCATCTAGATCATCAAGGGGTTGCAGAAGGGCATGCAAACCCATGCACATTAAGGTCTTCATGTGCAAGGAGGAAAATATCCATCGCAAAATATCCATGCGCAAGGAGGAAAATATCCATGGCAGCTCTTCGGCACAATAATCTGAGATGTTTTCCCCCGTGGGGTTCCTCCAATGCCCTGTACGTTCAGCAGAGCTTGCTCTCAGCAACGCCCCGATGCTTTCCCTCCTCTTGTTTACATCCCTTCAATATTTTCAGGCTGTTATCGTGTCCTGGGGTAGTCTCTACGTTGCCGAACTGGAGGGATGTAGAGGCAAAAGGCTGCTGGAAATTGGGATTTATCAATCTCAGCTGAGGATCTCAAGAAAATGGAAGGGTTTTCCAAGGCTTTGGGGAAATACATGTTGTTTCTTGCTCGGCTTGGATAGCATTTATGGCAAGGAGATTTTAGTCCTGACCTGAGAGACGTTGATCCAACAGGTAATTAATAATAGCCTGTTTGTTATTCAGCCTCGTCACGTTGGCCTGAGCCCACTGATAGACCATTTCCCCCATGCGAAATGGAGGTGGTGCGTTGCTGTGAGCCCTTCGTTACCTTACAGCCTTTCTGCTTTCCTGTATATCATTCTCTCAAGGATAAGGGTATAAAACCTGCAAATGCCATATAAGAGGGCAGGATCCGGCCCTCGGTGCCAAGAACTAGCACGCAAGCAGCTACTGGAAGGCACTTACAACCTGCTGCAGGGACCTGCTCGCTGCACCCAGCCTGCAGCCCTCACATCACCCCACTGCTCTCCCTACACGGCCAATCTTGAGTGGCTTCAGGGCTTCGACACGGTTTTAACGTGGGCCAGATGCCAGCGAGCACTTTCCCTTCTCTTTTTCTGGCAAGACTTGTCCGTCTCCCCGGCCGCAGGGCTGTGAGCAGCATAAGGATCCCGCAAGCGGAGCAGACCTCGGAGGAGGACGGCGTTGGGATGCGGCGAGGTTATCTCTTTAACAGGTTTCTCCTGTCCTCTGAACATATGTGCAGTAACACATCTCAGGAAAATATGTGAGTGGGTGAGTTTGGCCTCGGCTCTCTCCCAGATGGGACATTACACAGCCCACATCACAAAACCATCAGCCGCGGTTTGACAGAGCTGCCAGAACCCCCCATCCCTTTATCAGAGGCCCAGAAATGTCCATATGATCGCTCCTCTCCCCCAAACCTCCTTTTTGCTCTCATTTGCAAGCAGGAAACATGTTGGCAAAAAGGTTTGGCCCGAGAGAAGGAAAAAAAAAAATAGAAGAAGAAATGAGAGGGAAGAACAAAGCTTCAAAAGGAGAACGTGGAAGAGATGAGACTTGGGGTTGCCTGGAGGGGTGCAATGCTGCATCAAAGCTGGCAGCCCTAAAGGGCAGGGATACCTACACTCATGTCCCCAGGGCACACAAAACCAGCTGCTTTTGCCCCATTTTCCCACAGCAGCTTTGCACTTCTGCTGCAGGGTTGCTTCGCAGCATCCTCCCGGTCCCCTCCTGTTGCTCCTACAGCACCGGTAGATGCTCACAGGTTGCGCAGCCCCGACAAGTTATACCAACATCTCTAAGACAGAGAGGACTTACGGCTTTACGCAGCACCTGACCCACACTTTTTAGGGCTGTTGCTTAATATTAAGCGCTCTGAAGACTAAACGCATGTGCATCTGCGAAGGAGGAAGGCTTTGCTAAGACCAAAGTGACATCTGAATTCAACAGCCCACAGCTGGGATGCATTTCACCAGCTCCAGAGATTGTTCTAGTGTAAAGAGCTATTTCCCTGCAAACAACCGAGTGTAATTCTTAGGAAAACCATCTGAGCCCTTGGCCTTAGCTCAAAACACATTGGAAAATCAAAAGTATTTATTTTATCCAATCTTTCTCCCGAGCTTTGTTCAATACTATCCAGAACAAGTAGGCTTAATAGACTTTGTTTTGTGACTGCAGACACCTTTCATAGCTTTGCTTTTTCATCACATGCGAACTTAGCTATTCATCATCTGAAATCCGGTTAGCAACGTGTTCTCCTTCCCTGGTCCTATATTTGCATTTTGTCCACTGTTTCTTAATGAATTTAGTATGTCAGGGCTTATAAATCATTAAATTCATTAACTGTTAGCATCCCGTTCTGCCACCAAAAATCTCAAAGTGCCATAGGGGCGTTTAAAACCTAGCAGGGGCGGTGCTGTAGGGTTCGCTGTGTTTGTAAGGTGTTCAAATTTGCTCAAATATAGCAGATTTTGAGGAGGCTGGTGGGGTGCAGGAAGGAAACTGTTCACCAGCTCAGACTGAACTTATCATTTTGATGAAATTTGGCAAAAAAAAATCCAGACAAGCCATCCTTCCTCTTGCCATTTTCCAAAAGGACATTTGGGTGTTGGGTTTGTTTTTTTTTTACTTTTCAAGGGTATTTTGGTCTTAAAAATAGAGCCAGCACAGCAGGGTTTACTCCTTCACCAAAAAACTCCTCCTGAAAGTCAAAAGAACCATTTGCTAACTTCAGAAAATAAATTAATTTGGCACGTAACACCGATTCTGTCTGCTTTGACCTGACGTGAACTTTGCTTGGCTCCTTGCTGATGTTTTCACTCCTGCGGTTTGGTCCAAATCTCATGGATGACTGCAAACACCTCGGGCTCAGCAGCCTTGGGACCACATCTCTGACATCCAGGCTCTGAAACGGGTGTCACGAGCACCCAGATTTAAGGTGGGTGTAAAAACTTGGCAGGTTGACGCCGATCCGAAGGCATTCTTGGTCTTGAACATCCCAGAGATGCTTTCAGGGTGACGAGCAGCTCCCAGGAGTAAAAGCACCGGCAGCGTTAAGCATGGCAAACCCATATTCGAGCTCCTAAAACCTGCTCTTCCCAACTCTTCTTTATTTCCTAAAAAGCAGAATTGCATTGATTTCCAAAGATAAAGCACTATCCCATCGCTAACTGGGACCTGCAGGTAGTAGATGCTGTTATTACTGGATTTTTCCTCCGTAAACCTGGATCCCAGCAGTATCAGAGGGTCAACCACGCACACCACCCAACCGTGATGGGATTTTTTTCCGTATTTTGAGACACCGAACTCCTTGTCGCTTCCTAAAGTGAGCAGGCTCCATTTCAACACCCATAAATCAAAAAGCCCAAGCTTTGAATTGGGCTCACTGAGATCTTTGAAGCACACTTTGGTTTGGGGTGGGGTGGCGGGGTTTTTTTCCCCCCTACTCTTTCTGAAAATTATTAGTTTTTAACAAACTTGCTGCCAAACAAAAGACAAATTTTCTTTGAATGTCAAAACAGGATGTTTTTGACAATTTCAGGACATTCTAAAAGCTTTTTTTTATTTTCTTTTTGAAACAGGAAGCTCGTTTGAAAGCCCTTTCCTGCAAACGGTTTCAGTTGTGACAAAAGTAGCACTTTCTGACAAAGTTTTGGGGCTTTTTTTTAAAAAAAAAAAAGATGCCACACACACAAAAAAGTTAAAAAAAAAACCCTCTGCCAGGTTACTCGGTACTGAAGGTGGGTGTGGATTTCTGCGCCTAAAAGAGCCCATAAATGGGCAATATGTCAACATCAAAGTAGCGTGGCAGCTTGGTGGTGGGGATGGCGGTGTTTGACAGGGATATTTGGAGACCAAGGTCATGGCAAGTCATTGAAGTGAATGTGTCCATGACATACATTGCAACCCAGACGTCTCCGCTGCATCCCCAAAACCGGGCAGGTGGCACCTCTTTGGGTGCAAGTATGATGCAGAAGGGAATGGAGGTGGTGGTGGATGGTGGAGAAACCCCGGTGAAACACGGCGCTGCTCAAAATGCTCAATTCTCGATGAGGAACCGAAACAATATTTGCAAGTCAAACTCTTTCCCCCTCTTTGCACACAGAAGGAAATTGGGGCTAAGGCAGGTCAAGGGGACTAAAAGACTGGTCGGGGTGGGTTCATGGGGGGCTAAAGCACAGGAGCTCTTGTGCGGGGCTGGAAGGCGGTCAAGGCTTCGTTAAATCCTGGTTGCTTTGCGATGTTTGGCGAGACGGATTCTGCAAAGACCGCCTGGGACCGTAAGCCTGGGAGCAGTGTTGGCTCCTCTGCCCCTGCCCTGCCGATGTATTTAACCTGAGCTCTGGATGGGGTTGCAACAGGATGAAATCCAAGCCCCACCACTCCCAGAAACGATGCCAAAGGGCTGACCTGGGGCTCTGGATCCCTGGATCTTAGCACATTAACCTGGACTCATTAATGAAGCTGCAGATGGGAAGCCTTTCCAAAGAGCTCCCCTCCTTTCTTAGCCTGACTCTGATTCCCTCATGATACAGAGACGGGAAAAATAACCTGGTTTACACATGGGCACAGATATTCCAAGACATTTGGCTTTTATTTGCTTAGAGATGGGACCAACGCATCCTGGCCTGGCTTCAAACCATCACCACCTTGCTTGGTTCTCATCTGGTCCTCGAAAGGACGCGCACCCAGCTTTCCAAATGCCAAAAGAGCAGATGCTCGGTTGAGATGTCTCCTCCAGAGGCTGCTAAATATGGCCTGGACATTGCAGCCGCAAAGCTATGGGAAGCCTCCATGAGATCCCAGCTCTGTCAAAGCTCAGTGTCACCTACCGACCACAAATGAGCCTGTATGGGGCAGCAGGACCCCGAAACAGATAAGGGTGGGAAAGGTAAAATCAGCATCGAGTGTCAAGACTGTTTTCTGTGTTGCTGGGTGGTCTGAAAGTGATGGGATTAATACGATGCATACACAATGCTTCATCTTCTCTATTTTTGCCAGGCTTTTGTGGTGACTTGCAAGAGAAGTCAATGTCAGAAGGAATGTAATGAAATATTCGTTCCTTCTGTTAAGGAAATTCAGAGAAAGGCAGGAAGAAGGAACCAAATGTGAGATCAAGACAGGAAGATGTGTCCTGCTCGTTTCATTTGCATTTCTGTAACCCAGAGCAGGGAGAGGAGAGGTCTGACTCCTCACCGTCACGCTGAATGCAGCAGGACGAGCGAAGAAGAGCAAAAGCAGGACGAGGACTCTGATGGGAGAGACAAGAAACTCCTTAATTTACAAAGGAAGAGAAGTGCAGGTTTATTTGAATTTTACCGAAGGGAGAACATTGCAATGAGAAATATGCCTCAATTTTCTCTCGTACAGCCCAAAGCAGCAGGATTTTGGTGGTGGTGGAAACGACGTTGGCCTTCGCCCGCTGGCCTCAGACAGCGCGGTTGCTGAGTGGCACTGCCTGGATGAATTAATGCTCCAGCACTCCTCATCAAAAATGTTCTACAGGAGTGCAAAGCACTAATAAAATTGTTCCCCAGATGGGATTTTCAGACTCCTTTTTCCTTGTCTTTCATCTAATTTGATTAACTTAGCTCATTTCCTGTTCGCCCTGTGATCTCGCTTATGAGATGTGCAATCACAGGTTTTATTGCAGCCTGATTAGGATCAGTAAATGACAGGAGGGAGCTTTGCAAGCACGACCTCAGCCCAGCTCGGCTGCTTCCGTGTCCTCTGGGTCCCCCAAGCTGCGACTCCGTACCCCACTGTCAGGAGATGAGGTTGCCCAAGGTAGCAGGAGGGGGCTCCTGGACCACTCAGGGAGCACGGCAGCATCTCAGGGCTACGGGGCTGCAGATCACACGTTATGGGCATGGATAACACAACAACGTGCTGGATAGACCCCAAATTTTCTCCTGTTGCCCTGCTTTTTGGGGGTACCAGCTTTGCAGCGCTCCATGTGGAGTCTCGCCCGATGTGCGGCGGATGGGAACGGGGCACTCGCGCTCCCAGCCTCGTTATCTGCTCTGACATTTCTGTTTAAACAACGTTAAGCCTTCCAAAAATAAATAGGCTGGAAGAGTTTGGCTTTATTCAGCTCGCCACCTGGCAGCGCTCCTAAAACATCCAGGAGTTCTCGCAGAGCTATTTAGCATAATATTTGACACTTCGATCATTCCTTTCATCCTGAAGTGCTTCTCAAACCCAAGACCACCACTGGAGTCAAACTTCTTGTGGGACAGTGGGGGTTTTTCCCTAAGGACCAAATCCCACGTCATCCTGGGAGCCCCATGCATCCTCCATCCCCCTAAAATCAGCGAGATCTCAGCACGTTGCACAGCCACGAGGACGTAGCTAGGACGATGCTACCGCAAAGAGGTTGGGGAGCGGCGGAAAGTGGTTCTGCTTTTGGAAAAAGTGATGCCTTTGGAAAAAAAATGCCAAAAAATGCATGCACAAATTATACAGGACATTGAATTTGGCTCTGTAATACTCTGCTGGAGCATGGGCTGGTCGGGTGTTGCTGTTAATAATACCCAAAGCAGGACAACCACCTTCCTAGAGCTGATTCCTACACACTTCTACCTTCGGAGCCTCTTAGGGTCCAGGCAGAGCGATGCTTTCCAGGCTTTGGGAGCAGTTTTATCTCTGAAAGAGCTCCTGAGCCATAGGCTGCCCCAGGACGGGGATGCAGGGACAGGCAAGGGCAGCACGGCATCTCGCTCAGCACCTCCTGAGGACAAATCAGCCTTGGGCTTGTTTGGTTTTTAGCGTCTGTCTGCCCTTGGCCAGACCCCAAGCATTTAAACCCCTCTTTCTACCTCAGTGTAGGTGACGTGGAGAAGCTCACCCCATTTTTGCAGAGTTTAGATCGCCCTTTAACGCTGTTTATTGAGAAGCAGATAAAGCCTTGGATAAAAAAACCACCCCGTCCCCATAATTAAACGCGACACTTGAAAAGTGCTGGTATGAAAAACCTCCAGCACGGCGATGGATCGCAGCAGCCGCACAAAGAGGGCTCAGTGTGAAAGCCCCCGTTCAGATGTTGCACTTGGACTCGATCCTTCCAGCTTGACAAGATTTTAATCTGCTGTTTTCCTTAAAATCGCCACAAAGAAGTGATTGGCCCCAAAATCCTCGTTCTTCTCAGTGCGGAGCTGCAGGGAGGTATTTGCCAGGGGGGTGAGAGGTGGGAGAAGATGCTTTTGGATCCATCAAAAACCAGTTTGTGCTGGTGATGAAGGGAGATGCTCTGGAGCATCGTGTTTCCAGGCAGGCTCCGGAGAAGCATCCTTGTAATTTGAGGCAGGATTGCCAGGAAAAATTAAGGAAATATGGAAAAAAAAGAGCCCGGAGCTCACTGCGGGAGCTCTTCTCCTTCCCTCGGACACCCAGATATCGCGCGGCCCTGGAAGCTGTCAGGCGCATGGAAATGGGGTCTGGCTGATGTTAAGCAGGACGGGGAGCAGCAGGTTTTATTAGCAAAATGCAAACAGGATTGCAACCGAGACTTGAGCTTGTGTGGCGGCGGCGAGGGGATCAGGACACACACGCTTCGGGGAGACATCCTTGGGGGAAAGACGGCGAATGCATTAACCCCTCCATCGCTGAGCCGGTCAACCCCTCTGCAACCCAAAATCTGCCCCTGCCTCATCTGGGCTTTGCTGGTTGGGTGCTGGGAGAGGGAGCAGGGTCCAGGCAGGGTGGCCAGAGCTGGAAAGTTCGTTAGAGAAGGATGGCATCTCCCTGCTAATGAGGCCGGCGATGGGGAATGTGCAGCGCGTTGGGGAGCTGCCTGCACAACCTGCGCTGAAGTTAAAGGGAAGGCAATTAGATGATTAGTGGCTAATGAAGGACAATTGAAATGGATAAGCCATGCTTGGAAAAAACCGACTGAGGCGGACCGCGGAGTTTCTAGGGAGACCAAATTGTCATGATCTCAGCTGAAGCAATGGCTGAGGAGGAGAAAAGGGGGATGCAGACCCCTGCCAAGCCAAGCCGGGGAGCGCGATGTCTTTTCTGACTCAGGATCCCCAACTTCGAACCGTCTCAGAGCCACCACACGCATGCTCATGTACCCCAAACTCAGTTAAAGCAGGACAACAATTTCTTACAGCCTGCTTGAAACAGGGTGAAGACAAATGGCATTTGCTGCCCCCGTACCCCACCAGTGCTCCCTTCTCCCCCGCGGCACAGTGCTTTTTCCAGCCACTGCGACTTCAATCACGTCTCCTAGTCCCTGGGCAGAGCTACAAAATGATGTTTAATGTGTCTGACTGAGGTTATTAATTCGTCTGGGGGCGCGGGGTACTGGTCGTGTTGCAAGCTATGGTGCTGCTTTCATCCAGGACTGTGGAAGTGAATGAACAGGCACCCAGAAGACGGAGTCTCTATTTATTTGATTTATTTAAGAAATAGATTTAATCCTTAAGCCTTGGCCGGCCTCACAGCCCAAGCTGACCTCCTGCATGAATAGATGCTCTGTTGGGGAAAAGCCGGAGAGCCGGCTGAGTTGCGCATCCCACCCGGACCACGGCATCGCCCGCTCGCCTGCATCCCTCGGTGCGGGTGAGGATGCCGTGCGTGGCCAAGGGGAAAGGGCAGGGTCCCGTATTCTTGGCACAGCAAGAAAAACCGGGATGGCTGAAGGCCTGAGCAGATTATCCATCTCCAGCACACAGCTGTGTTATTTCTGCCGCCGGGAGATAAAAGGTTGTAAATGTGTCCGAGCCGGGTGTGCCAGAGATATATTTCCTGAAGACAGGTGAAACGCTCACTGGTGGGGATTGAACCAAAAAGCAACGGTGTTTGGAGATATCCTGCGGACCTGAGCTGCTCGTTGGGGTTGTCCCATCCCCATTCCCAAGCGAGGAAAAAGCCGGCGCTGCCGAGCAGCCACGGTTCCCCTCTCCGGCACGGCGAGTGGGTCCGCAGACAGGAGGGGGTCGCGCCGGGCTGATAACAGCCCCGGAAACCCATCAGAGACACCCGGCCCCGGCCCTCTGCCTCTCATCAAAATTACCTGCCAAAGGAGGCTCTGCTCCAGTCCTGCACCTTGTCAGCTTTTATGGTAATAGGAAACAGCTGCCTGTGGGGGATGGCGAAGCAGAAGTGAAAGGGGCTGGGGGGGCGGGAGAAGGAGCCATTCATAATTTTTGCTCCTTGCCCAAGGCTCCAGTATGAGGCAGGGATGGGGAGGAGGCACCCGAAAAGCCTGGTGGTAGGGATGCTGAGGATGCTCGGACTCCCCGGAGCTGGCTGTTGGGACCTGCTCACCTGCAGATGCAGCCGACACGCGTGCTGGGGTCGGTTTTTCCAGCCGGTGAAGCTCTCGGTGGGGTTTCCCGTTCCCCGGAGTGAGTCTCGGCCCCAATGCTGTTTCCTGACAGGATTCCCCAGCCCCTGCTCGGAGGAAAGCTTTGCACGGAGGAGGTCCTGTCTAGCACCAGAGCTGAGCTCCCCAGCCCAGGCTCAAGGTCATGCCCAGGAGATAAGCTCAAATTTTTACCCAAAATAGCCCTTCCATGCCCCAAAGTGCCTGCAGAGCTCAAATCACTGCTCTGCACAGACCACAGGTCTCCAGGGAGGACTGGTCCCATGGGGTTGGTTGTCCTCTGGATGCGACAGCACCATCCCTCCCTGCGCTCCAGCACCCCAGGCCATGCAGCACCCCAAATTTTTGGCTTTCCTTTTGGGATTTCCACCCTCCTTAGCGCTGGGAATAGGAGCGGGGTGAGGATTTACACATGTGCCCAGGACAGGTTTCTGGGAAGAGCAGCATCGTGAAGGAACCGGCTCCGTAATTGGGTTAGCTACGCTCATTTTCAGGAACAGGTTGCTGCTAACGAGTTTTAATTAAAACCATCTTCACGGTGTCAGCAAGTTGAAATCAAGGGCAGCTATTAATATCGGTGGTAATTCTCCCCGCTGGATCGGCAGGCAGGCGGCAGGTAGGACGGGCCATCTGCCGGCATTTCAATTTTGGGGCAAATAAAGCAAAATTTGCCATCCCAAATGGCTCGAGCCCCTCTCAGACCCCGCACACAAAGCCCGCGGTCAGCTCAGCCTCTTCCAGCAACGCAGATGCTTCCTCGCTCTCCCATCTCCCAAGCTTTCTCCAGGCTAATTTTAGCATCCAGCCGCACCAGAAGGTTTCTCCAGGGCTTAGTCCCACTCACAGCGGGGGGAAGGAAGAGTTTTCCTGTTGTGGAGTCACTCTCTGCTTTTTTTTTTTTTTGCCACGAAAATGCACGTTTTGGGGCCTTTGAACCTCTGGAAAAGATTTTCCCCTTCTCTTTCCCAGCCCTGGCACTGCCCTGAGATTTCACAGCTCATTGCAGCCGCACTTTGCGTACATCTTGAGTGTTTTAAAGACGGCTCTTTTATGCTGTCTCCAGCTCTTAATGCTCGAGGAGGACGGGGCTGCGGTGGTTTTGGATGCACTGATTCCACACCATGAAATGGGTTCTGCTCCGGGAACCGCTTTCCTCGTTGGAGGAGGAGGGCGATGGGTGCTGATGAGCATCACTGGGTGCAGGAGAGGATGAAGCTGATGAGAGTCTAAGCCTGACATGGCCACCTGCTTTTTGCAGAGCTGCGTAAATTCACTTTAACAGAGGCCAAGTGTATTTTATGCATGGAAAAAAGAGCCTCTTTCTCCCTCCTTGCGGTTCTGACAGTTGGATCAGGCTCATGGGCTGTTCAGGTACGGGATTAAATTCACCGAGAGAAAAAAAATCTGGTTTGATCCATTAGTTCAATCCATTAGGAAAATAAATATTGAATTCCAGGGGTTGTTTGGGTCCATGGCATTTCCCTACTCAACCCCCAAGACAAGAAGAGCTGAAACATTGCTCTTCTCATCACAGAAACGCAACATTTTCCTTTTTTTCCCCCCAAAAACCAGGTCTCCAGCCCAAATCTGCGGCTGCTGTTGGCTTTTTGTCTCCCTCTTGTGACTGGCCTGGAAAGGATTTCCAGCCAGCTCCCTGCGAGGAGGTGGGATGCTGCTTTCGGCACGTCGGGTCTCAGCTCTACGCTGAGGATGGGCTGAGCACAGAAGGGCCGTCGGGACATCGGGCAAGAATTAAAGGCAGCTCAGAGCTTTGCCTTCTCAGTACAGGGCTGTCCCCGAGGAATTGCAAAGGCACAAATCCTGCGGGGGCACGCGCATCACTCGTCCACCACAAAGCCCGAGGACCGGTGCTGATGCACGTCTGGAGAAAAGCTGAATTTTTAAGAAAATCTCAAATCTGCCTTGCTTACCTGGAATAAAAAGACCCCACTTTGCTACTAAATAAAGGCAAAAACCTGCTGGGGTGGGGTTTTTTAGGCTGGATGGCTCCAGACCAGGCGCAAAGGATGGGATTTTTCCTCACACGGTGCCTTTAAGACCCTGAACCGCAGCGAAAGCTTGGCTTTTCCCAGCCCTGGTCAGATGAAGAAGCGATTGGAAGCAGATGTTGGAGGCAGCAGTTTGTTGCACGGGGGCGGACAGGGCACGGCGAGGGGCGCGAGCGGCTGGGGCTGAGCCCCCGCCGGCAACCCCGGGCTCCCGTCGCTCGGGGGGGAGCCGAACTCGCAGCCCCCCGGCGATGCGCTCGGCAGACAGACTCCTAACCCAAACCAGATGGGAGAGGATGGCTTTTATTCAGGGAGGGAATCAGGTTTGGGTGAGCTACGACGATTAAAATAAATCATCTGTAGAAAGAGGGTTGAGGTGCCCTGGGGATGGGGGATAAAATTTGGGATAAAGCCTCCAGCGATGGGGGTTTTGCTGCATCTCCGTTGCAGGGATGCTCTTGCAGGGGTGCCTAAAATCATGCATGCATGTCAAGCATCTGGATGGCAGGGGTTTTCCATCCTGGGAGGTAGAATGAATCCATTTTCCTTTCCAGGACCCAACTTATAGCAGGTTTGACAGTCCCCAGGTCTGCCCTCACATTTTCTCCCCATCCCTCACCCAGATCCTGCAGCGGGAGCGAGGTGTGAACGCAGCATCCTCCTCCCTGCCGCTGCCGGGCTTGGAATTCACATGGGAAAAAATACGAAGAGAAGTCCTGTTTCCCTCAGTCCTGGGGAAAATTTGGGGTTTTTTTGGGCTGGGCTGGGAGACAGTGCCCATATGCACTTCATGCCTCTGTTTGGACGCGCCGGGGAGGATTTTGGGCTTGGCAGGAGCGCCGTAACGCTGCGCAAGATGCTGGTTGTCTCTTGCAGCAAGAGCCCTTCAAAAAGCACGGTGAAATTTCCTCTTTCGACTTTTTAGTTCAGCAAAAGCAGAGGAAATAGGGTGGGTACGTCATTGCAATGGCTGATCTCCATCTACACCACAGATTTCACGGGCATCTGCAGGAAAAGCTGCTATTTTTGCAGCGCCGCGTGGTGCAAGGGATGGCAGCGCGACGCGCTGGCTCTGGCCAAAACTGAGGTGCAATGAAAATCCAGTCTTTATCCAACATTTTCTTGCTGACAACCTCCCTGCAGACTGTCCTCTGCAAAAAAAAAAACCAAAAAACAACAAAAAAAGCCCTTTTCTTTCGCCTTCATGAGGTTGGGACTCTGCATGCACAAATTCCTTCCTCTCTCTTTCCAAACCAGCCTTGGAAAAGAATAAAATCATTGAATTAGCCAAGTGAATCAGGTGAGCTTCTGACGCACCTCATTTATCTTTCTTTCAAACCTGAGCCCAGGAGACCCAAAAATGGGATTAAGTGGAGCGATAAACAAAAGGTCCCAGACGGCCAAGAGATTTGTGGATTTTCCCCTGATCTGAACTCTGGGCTGTACAGCCCAACATTTGTTTTTTATTGTTGAATAATAGGAAATGATGGAATTGGGGTTTTTGCCACGCTTTAAAATAGCCTGGAGGAGATGGGAAGAAGGTCCAGGAAGGTGAGGGCCAGCGGGATCCACTGCTCTACCTTGTTTTGGGACCTCAAAGATGGGTCTTCTCCACCCTGTTAGTGCAGGGGGGTTGCAGCTCCCACCTCCCCTCGCCCAGATGCTTCCCTGCCTGGATCTCCCTGTCTGGAGGGGGAACGGGAGCTCGTTTTTGGGTTATGCAGAGTGCAAGGATTGGGATGAGAACACTCGTGAAGCTTTCACAGCCTGCCTGCAGACACCCTTGGCCACCTCCATCCATCACCCTGGATCCAGCCGCTGTAGGCGATCCATCACTTGCAGGAGCCCTCTCTGCCCGCATCCTCCTGATGCCTTGCAGACACACAGCTAAATCCCTCTTCCTCCCCCGCCGAGCCCCCGGCCATCTCCCTTGGATTCAGCAGAAATCACATTTTCTGTTTAAAAAAAAAAAAAGAAAATCCTTTCCTTGCAAACATTCCCACCACCCATCGCTATTTCATGTTAGTCGGGGGATTTTGGGTGCCACGGAGCTACTGCTTACACTGAACATAAGCAGCAAAGCAAAGATGCTCTGCGTCTGGAGGATGTCACGGCAAATGGAAATGCATCCCTAGACCTTTTCGGCAGTGCTTCTGGTTTGGGGCTAAGTGGAAGCCCTTTGCTAGGATTAGAAGAAATAGAGACATAAGGGGGTTTCAAAGCCCTTGAGCTAAGTGAAAATTTTCGAGCAGCTTTCTCCTTTCACATTTGGCTTTTCTTCCCAGAATGAAATATGTTCCTTCATCTGGAATTTCCTGAGAGGAGCACAGAAACCCATAGTCATGGTTGGAAAAATTAGAATTGATCTCTTCAGTTCGGTATTTTTAAGGAAAACTTTTTTTGCTGGAAGATGTTAAGGGTTTCATTAAAAAAAAAAAAGCATCTTGCTACGTAAACTCTTCGAAGAGCTGCAGCCTTATTCTTAAGGCTCATAAATCAGCATCATTTGCAAACATTGGATCTAAGGAATACATCTTTACAAGAAGGTGGGCGTTTTCCTCTTAATTTCCTTTTAATTTATTAGAAAACCACCCTGGAAGGACAGAATTCAGTGCTGGATGGAGGAAACTGCTTTTTTTTTGCTGCTTAAGATGCTCTAAAACCGGTCTGCGAAGGCTTGGATGGACTGTGCAGGCGTTGAAGAGAACATGCACTGATCTGGACAAAAAACCCCAGACACGCACCCACAGCGAGAAAACCCAGCCACCCCGCAATTTTAAATGGTTATCCAAGCGGAAACCTTATTTCTGCAGAATTTGTTTACGTGCTGGTGGAGAGGGAGAGCAAGAGAAATGTTTCCCTCTTGGAAATAAGTGTTTCACACCAGCTTACGCATGCATTGAAATTTAACCACTTGGGTCAGCTGGAAATAGCTCTCAAAGACCCTACGAGCCTGGAGGGTTGGGTTCTTCCTTTTCCCTAAGACCTTTCATCTTTTAGCCTTTACGTTTCATGCTTCCAGCATCCCAAAGGTGTCCCAAAGCATCCTAAAGGAGCAAAGCCAGGCTGGAGGCAGGAGGAAGAGGAGGAGGTGGCCTTCTGACCCCAACCCAAAAGTAGAGGAGGCATCTCCATCCCTATAACCACTAGATGGTGCCAAGAGAAAGAGTGTGGGAGAAACAGGGTGGGAGGAAGGAGGGGGGGGTACCCACGCCACCAAAAATCCCCTGGGGATGAGGGATGTCGAGCATCGTTGCCAAATCTGAGTCTCCACAGACGGACTGCAAACGGCCGAGCCGAGCCAAACCTTGCAGCAAAAACTGGACCGTTTGCAGCTGAAGACCTCCCAGCCCGTGTCCATAGGGCGTTGGTAGGCTTTGTCCCTGCTGTGGAGCATTTAGGACCTATCCATCAGCTGTGCTGAGTGATGCACGCGCAGCGGGAAAGTCCTTGGTTGGTTTATGCTGGGTTTGCGGGCTGATTTCACTGCGTGCGGTTGCGCTTGCACCAGGGGTGCTTTCTGCGCTCCTCCCATCTCTGTCCCCATCAGGTGGCCCTGGTTTCCTCAACCAGCGAAGATGTGATGCATGGAAAGAGGGAGATTTCTTTACTGTCACGATGGAAATTCGTGCCTGCGGCGAGATGGGTCCTGGCTCGCTTACCTGTGGAGGTACCCAAGGAAATGAAGTGCTCCCTGCACTGTAGGGGCATTTTCTCCTGCGAGCTGGGCACCCAACGCAGTAACTACCCTCCCCACAGCCACCTACGGGCTGTAAACTTACTATTTCCACTGACACATCATTTGGAAACCTAAGAGACCCAGGTGGAGCATACAGTGTCATCAGCCCATCTTTCATTTTCAAATCCCTTCGCTTTTGAAGCCAACCTGTTATATCTCCTTTATTCCTCCCTTGCAGCCGGAGGTCCTCTCCCACAGCCTGCCCTGTCCTTCTCCTTGCAGCTCCCTCTGCCTTCCCAGTTCTATTTTACCAACGGCCTACTGGTAAAAAACCCCACAGCTACTCTGAAGCCAGCTCCTGGCTTTCCTCAGGTTGTTGCTCCATCACTAAGTGCCGTTTCTTGACATCCATCTTGCCCAGGCTCATAATCAAAGCCCAGGCTCTGCAGAAACCCATCTGCAGCTCCAGGGGGACAACTCAGAGAAGCTTGATAAAGTACAACCATGTCACTCAGGCTCCCCGTTACCTAAATTCAGCTGAACCAAGAGCCAGAGATGGGGCTGCTGGTTCGCCACGCTGAGATTGCTCATAACACTACCCTTGTAGGCTCCTGCTGCAGGAGAAAGCATGGACGGAAACACTGCTGGGGTGGGGGAGACGCGGGGGCATTGGGTGGACCTGTAGATATTACAGCCTCCATGCAAATTCAGGGTGCCTGGTAGGATTTGGGGAGCATCTCTCGGTTGTGTTTCAAGATCAAAAGCAAACCTTATTTGGCTTCATTTTGATGAAAGCTGGAAGCTTGAAAAAAAACTATAAAAGCCGAGCGAAGTTTCTCTGTATCTGTCAGCCTGCTGAGTTTGCCCGACCATGCCAAGTCGCCTGAGTTAGTTTTGTGTCTCACTCTTTATATTTCTCCTAAAAACCCCAGTTCCCGGAATGCCACCAGCACAGCTGAACCTCGGCTTGCTTTGCTTTTTAATTGAGGAGGTTTCTAGACCTGACTCCATCTCAAAAAATGTGACCTCGGGGCACCTCAGAGGCTCAGAAAGTCCTTGCCTGTTCCCAGAGGATGTATAAAAAGAGCTCATGAACTTTGAGGTCCTGTCCACACCGGGGGGGAGAAGGGAGGGCTCACGATGCCGTTTGCCTCCACCTTTCGCTATTGATTTGCCGCGAGAGGAGCTTCATCGCAGCCAGGTTGGATGGGCCGAACTCAGTGCATATGCAAAGGCTTCTGTTTTAAAGCGGAGTAGGAAAAGAGCCAAAAAGTGCAGAAAAAGGCAGAAGCATTGGGTTTCCCATGGGTTTCCCATGGTTCCCATATTTCCCATGCAATAACGAAGATCAGGGAATAACACCCTGGTGCACACGGAGATGAAGGGATGGGATCCACACCACCACGCATGGTGCTTTCCTGGGGAAACCGAGGCACAAGAAGGATTTGGCTGTCCTGGAAAACTGCAGCGCAGCTGATGGCTGGATGTAAACGTGCCAAGCGCCCTTTACCCACGTGTTTTTCATCCTAACGGGAAAGAAAATAATCGCCTGCAGCATGGGCATTTCTCAGGACTTGCCTGCAGCCAGTCAGTAATGCTGGAAAGCGGGTACGTGGTGTGGGGACACGTCTCCAGGCCCTCTTTCACCCCTCTCCTTCTCTTCTCAAAGTCCTGGGATTGGCTTCCTTCATCCTGTATCATCCAGGCTGGAAAATGGATGCTAAAGCAGCGCTGGGCTGGATTCCCCATCCACAGCGTTCCCAGAAATTGGTCATTTCTTCTCATTTTTTCCTCCTTTATCTTGCAATCTGTAAGGGGGGAAGAGCAACGTGTTTCCAGAGAAGAAACCACTTGAACTTGCTCGCCAGGCCAAGGCGAAACCCTCCAGGGAAGCTCTTTTTTGTCACTCGTGTTCGGATATGGCTCAGCACACAGCAGCCATCCACCATGCCACAGCCATGCCGCGCTCCCACATTCCCATCCCCAGTGTCCAGGAGGCTTTCCTCTTTTAAAATCAAATTAAAAAAGGAGCAGATCAAGCTTGGAGCCAAAACCCAGGGAGAAAAAGCCCTTTGCTAATAAGCTGCGTGCCGAGAACCTCCCTCCTCGCCCCCTTCGCCCGCACGTCTCCATCCCGGGGAGCCAGCTGTGGCGTGTAGGAGAAAACGACCCTGTCACGGCTGTCTGCGCTGTGTTATTGTTAGTGTTACGTTACAAATCCCCTTTCCATGCGGAGGTCCCGGGGGGGTCATAAACGGGGGGGAGGTCAGGACCCTGCCAATAAACAAGACCCCCAGCCCCACAGCGGCCTCCCCGCAGCGGCTGGAGCGATGCAGACAGGATTTACCCAGTTGTTTGCAGACTTGGTCCTCCAGATCCAGGCTCTGAGATGATCATCATCCATCCCCATCCAGCCAGGACACATAAATCCCCTTGGAAATCCAGCACAGCCGCGGTACGATGTGGCCAGCGTTGCTTACAACCACTCGCAGCTCGATCGCTAATTAACCACCTTGTGGGGACAAAGCTTTTAAAAAATAGGTATAAGGAGGAATTGTTGGGTTTCCCCCATAACCCGTTGATGTGTTTGGCCGATGTTGTCGCCTCATGGCAGCCTTCAGCCAAGTGTTGTTTTCCAGTGCATATTCCCTGGACAGCTCGGTGGTTGGTTGTAGGCATGGAGTGCAAAAATATCTTCAAATAAATTCAGGTGTGGATGGAAAGTCGAGGTTGATGCTCTGGGTTGGCTCCTTAGGCACGGAACGGCGCGGCTTTGCAAAGGTTTTTCGGCATCTGCTGGTGCAAAGAGGATTTTGAGCGCATCCCGGTGGGAGCCAGGCTCCAACTCTGCCACGGCATTTGTGATCCTGAGCAGTGGCAGGAAAAGGGTTAACGCAAGATCCCACAGGAGAAGATCCCATCGAATCCCATTAGGGAAGGTCCAGAGCAGCCCATGGGGCAAATATCAGGAGCATCGTAGCCTCTTCTCTTCCCCCGTGCTGGACCATGCCACTGAGGATGTTTCTTATTAATTCAGGATATTTCTTATTAATTGAGGGTGTTTCTCATTAATTGAGGGTGTTTCTTATTAACGTGTGGATTTATTTTGCTGCGCAGTGTGGGAAAAGGTTGGAGAAGCCAAAATCACCCAAATGAGGACCAAAACTCCAGCTGTTCTGCTTGCATTCCCTTTTCCCACAGTCTTCTCCAGCACCTTCTGCCCTCCCACGGTTTGGGATGAGAACCCTGCGTAGATATTTGCAGAACAGGGGGAGGATAAAGAAAAAAAAGGGATTTGTCAACCACGAGGAGAGAAATAAACCCCGCAATAAATCATAGGTATTACGAAGACCCTGCAGGTCAAAGAATTGAGGTTTCTGGGTGATTTAAGAGCTTGAACCTCACTCGGATGGGGTCGGTTGAACCTGTGCTCCACAGGCAACGAAGGTGTTGTAAAAAATCCTGCCCACTGCCGCTGTAGGAGCGTTGCAGGGGTGGAAGCGGCGGTTCGTTGCCCAAGTCCGAGCGACTTTCGGTGATGCCTCTGAAAACCCCACACCCAAAAAGCAGTTTGCTGCCCACGGACTGAAAGATGGTCCTCCCGCGCCTGACTCACCCACCCGGGCTCAGCCGCTTCGAAACCACCTCGCAGGTAGCTTGCGAATAGAAAAAAAAGAAAAAGAGAGAAAAAGAGGGGGGAAAGAGGGAAAAAGAGAGGAAAAGAGAGAGGAAGAGAGAGAAAAAGCAGGGCTCAGCTGGATGAAGGTGCTCAGCTCGAGCTGGTGATGGAGCACCTGGGACTGCTCTTGGGTCCAGCATGGGAGCAAAGGTTTTATAGCCAAAATCTGGTTAAAATCAAAGTTTCTGCCATTGCGAACTGAAACTTTTCAGAAGGGTGCAGCTCACGCTCGGCTGGTAAATCTGCACCTCGAGGAGTCAATAAGGGACCCACGTTCCTTAACATCTTGGGCCATGTTGTCACTGATGCCCAGTAGTGGAAGAGGCTTTGGGTAGGATGCTCTCCATGCAACCAGACACACGGGTTGTTTTAAACCTCTCTTTTACGTTGCATCTCTCTGAAAAGCAAATACTGTAGATGCAGCAAAGAGATTTCTACGAGTCCTCTCATGCTGAGATCCTGAGTGTTACCATGTACACCCAAAAAAACCAAGGCAAACAGCCCGGTGACTCAGAGGTATGTGTGATATCGGTTTCGGGTAGATGTGAAAAGAGCTCCCCATCTCATTTCTGCTTGCGGGTTGGGTTGGTTACAGCTCCTTCTTTAAAGGCAGGAGGGTTTTGTTTTTTTTTTTTATTTTTTGTGTTTTGTTTTGTTTTGCACATGTTTTGCCCCGAAGCGGAGTGAAACGCTGGCGATCAAGATAAAGGGTTGAATAGCAACGGAGGACCCTGCGATAGGCAAAACAAAATGAATAGGTGCAGAGAGCTAAGAACCGCAAGAGTCAATACTGGGGTGGTGGTTGGGTTGGTGCTCCTGCTCCGGCTCCTCAGCAGTTATGTGGTGGAGAAACCTGGGGAACGCTTCAGCCGGAGCAGAAAATGGTTTTATGGGCTTCAAGTCCTTCCTCCAGATTACATTTGCAAATAGAGATGGAGCATCCATCCCGTCAAAATTTGCAGATCGATGCAAATCTGTTGAAAGGAGTTGAGGTCGGAGATGAAAACGCAAGAGCGCCTGGCCCAGATGCTGCGATAAGCTTTATTTGGGGGGATTTTAATCCATTTGCAGATCAAAGCCTTTAATTGCATCATTTTTCACAGGAGGGTGAGAAAGTCACGATGAGCTTTGCAAAGGTGAAAAAACCCCTGTTTGTAGAAATAGGGAAACTGAGGCACGGCATGGCGACGTGACTTGCTTGCATGGATGGGATAAATCCTGGCCAGCTACAATATTTCACATTTTTTGGAGGATTTTGGAGCTCATTTTTGCCGTTTTGGTGGAGTAAATCAGGAGCTGATAATAAACCAGTAAGAAAATAGTCTCGTGTCCAGGGAAACTTTGACTGACAATGAGTCAGGGGAGGAAACTGTGCTGAAAAGGTCAAGTTCGTCTCCGAAAATGCAAACCGTTGTCTATTTTGACAAAATCCCCTTTTTTCTGAAGGCAGCTGATGTTTTCCCATGTAAAGTCATATTTTGCCCCTTAAAAAGAGAAGCCGCCTTGCCTGTTCAAGTACCCCAATAACGGTTGGATAAATAAATAATACAGAATATGTTCAATAAAGAACATATATATTTAAAAGCTGGACATGAGCCAGCCAGGGCTGCATCCCCAGCAGCGTGGCCAGCAGGTCGAGGGAGGGGATTCTGCCCCTCTGCTCCGCTCTGGTGAGGCCTCACCTGGAGCCCTGCGTCCAGCTCTGGAGCCCTCAGCACAAGAAGGACATGGAGCTGTTGGAGCGGGGCCAGAGGAGGCCCCAAAAATGCTCCGAGGGCTGGAGCCCCTCTGCTCCGAGGCCAGGCTGGGAGAGTTGGGGCTGTTCAGCCTGGAGAAGAGAAGGCTGCGGGGAGACCTTAGTGTGGCCTTGCAGTGCTTCAAGGGGGCCTCGAGGAAAGATGGGGACAGGCTTTTTAGCAAGGCCTGTGGTGACAGGACAAGGGGTGATGGGTTTAAACTGAAGGAGGGGAGATTTAGGCTGGATAGAAGGAAGAAATGTTTTCCACTGAGGGTGGTGAAGCACTGGAAGGGGTTGCCCAGAGAGGTGGTGGAGGCCCCATCCCTGGAAACATCCCAGGCCAGGTTGGACGGGGCTCTGAGCAACCTGATCTGGTTCAAGATGTCCCTGCTCACTGCAGGGGGTTGGACTGGATGGCCTCGAAAGGTCCCTTCCAACCCAAAGCAGTCTATGATTCTATGACTCTATGATATATAGGTGTCCTCACTGAGTCCCTGCCTGCCCCCAGGTCAAACGGAGAGGTCTGCCCAGGAGCATCAGCATCTTCAGATGAAAATAAACTCGCCCCTTCCTCTCCGTTCACTTTTCCTCCCAAACCAGACTTTTCTTTACAAACCAGAAACCTCCAGAATCAGAAATATTCAAACTTTCCAGCTTTCTTTTTCTGGAAAAGTTGGAAAGAAAGCATCCAACCCCAACAACAATTCGCATTTAGTAAAATACCAGTTTTCCACGCATACGTTAATTTTTTTTTTTTTATCGGCCACAAGGCCTTCCCCTCCATGAGAAAATACTTTGAAGGCCTCAGAAGAAAGGAGTCATTTGGGCTCGATTCAACCCAAATACCAATAAAAAAGCAAAGACCCTCCACCCTTCTCAGCCTCTTTTGCCAAGCAGTGAAGGGTTGGAGCATCCTGAGGACCGAGGACTTCACCTTCATCCCCTCTTTGCCCGTCTTCACATTGAAAAGCGGTTTATTAACAAAGCCTGGTGTAATTATATCCCCTCCTCATGCTACTGTAACCTTCAACAGTCTCTAAATGAATGGGGTTAGTGCGTTTGATCCCCATTTTCCCTCCAGCTCCATCCCCCCAGCCCCAAATTTCCTCTTCCCCACCTCATAAAAGGATTTTCTCCCTGAGAAATGCAGTTACTATTTTACTGATAGGGTCAGGACCTTTCTTTTTTCTTTTTTTTTTTAAAATCCATTTTATTGCCCCCCAGGGAGTGAGGCTTTCCATCTGGGGAGACGTGTAATGCAATCCAAAAATAACAGCGCAGCCGGAGAGACGGCGAAATGGAGATCGACGGGAAAACCCTGCACCAAAACACCCATCCCGTGGTGCAGGACCAGCGTTGCACACGTTTGAGAGGAAGATTTATGTAGATATTTGTATATTTATCCCAAAGGCACTGTTCCTGAGTGTTATATATTTAAAGAAACCCTCAGTTATTAAAAAATGAAGCGGGTGAGGATGGGAGCGTCTTAAACCAGCTTAGCCCCCCTAGAGATCTTGGCAACATCTGGGTTATTCCCCCCAAAAAAAGCTTAGGGGAGATGCTGGGCCAGATGCACACCCCTATGGATTCACCCCAGCAAAAGGGAACCTGACCTGGGCAGCATTTTCCTTGTAAAAAAGGGGGAAAAAACCCAAAAGCTCTTGTTTGCTTTTATTTCACGGCAGAGCCCGAGCCGTGTCCAGATGTGCAGGCAGATGCTGATAATTCACCTGATAACGATGGATCCAGTGAAATGCTGCTGTCCGCCAGCACAAGGTGGATTATATGCACGTAAAATAGCCCTTTTCCTATTTTTTTCCAACTTTTTTTAAACCTTCTGTGCTTCTTGCTGTGTCTCAGAGCCCAGCTGGTGCCCCAGGGCTCCATGTAGGCTTGAGGTCCTACCGGGGGCTCACCCCAAACCCTGCCGTGGAGGAGCTGCAGGTTACCAGGTCCACCCACGTTCTCATCTCTGGAGCACTGACTCAGCCCGCGATGCCAGTCAGTAGTGAAGCAAAAACGTTTTTTCTCCAAAAGAAGTGGGTGTGTTGGCAAATGCGCCCTCCCCCTCTAGCTCATCCTTTTCAGCATCCCGTCTCCCTTATCTTCTCTTTCCATTTTGCTCATCTATGGCTCGACACAGTCTCCCCTCTCCCCACCCACCTGCCCTCTCCTCCAGAAAAGAGAAAAACCCATAAAAAGACGAGTGCCCTTTGGCAGCGCCGCATCCCTTCACCTCTTGACATCTCTCCCTCCTGCCTCCTGTCTGCGTGATGCTCAGCACAGCCCCGCCACCTCTGCATTCATCCATAGGAATCATTATTATTAGTGGTATTATCAGCCATAATGTAATTAAGCAGAGAATGGCATCCCTCCATCCTCGCACTTTCAGGTCTTGTTCTGTTATTTTCAACGTGGGCTTCTCAAAGCAGCACCCAGCACCCAAACCTTGTGAATGCCCTCAGGACGTGGGCATGAAGCCCCCGGGGGCTGTCAGAGCGGCACTATCGGACTGGGGTGCATTTGCAACCCAGTAAAAAGGGAAGGTGGGGGCTCAGGGTGGGGAGTTGAAGGATGCTGAATTTGGGGTCCCTTATGCAGAGCCCTTTGGACCACTCCACCAGTGTGCACATGCTAAATTACACCAAAAAAATACATTTTGAACCCAAACCCACCCAAATCAGTCAACTCTGTAGCTTAGCTACCTCCCCAAAACAACCCAAGAACAATCTTGACTTGGGAAAGCTTGACCAGCCCGGGGGTACCGTCCCCCCCAGCCCTGTCCCCGTTCCCTGCACCTCTGCTCCCACCCTCCCCGTGGCCTGACCTTACCCGTGCCCCAGCCTGAACAGGCGTTAGGTGACGCCTTGCGCCCTTTGCAACCCGTACACGAGGGCAAAACAGTGGCTTTTGGTGTCGAGAAAACACCCGCAGAAGCTGCCGAGCTGCTGAGGACTGACCCACCTTGTGTCACGCACCACCCAGCTCCAGCTCCTTCACATCAGAGGGGGTGGGAGAGGGATGGGAGAGTCATTTTTAGGCTGATAATTCAATATGGCATGGGGGGGTTTTCTAAAAGCCACTCTGAGCACGGGCTGTGGGGTTCCATGAGAGTTATTCCCCCTGGATAGCCACCAAAATGCCCCTTGCATCCTTTTTTTTACCTCCTGCCCAAGCCTGCCTGCCCGTGGAGATGCCAGAAGGGTGGATGTCTGGGTAGCAGATGGCAGAAATCCACCCCGAAACCTTTCGCAGCCCACGCTAAAAACGCCGCTTCTGCCTACAGCCGCTGCAACCCCTAGAAACAGCTATTTCTGGCCCCAAAAAAAAAAAATCACACCCCGAACTGATGAAGCTATAGCAGCCTAAATATCAGTGGGGGTTACTTAATGTATAGGCAGAACATAAAGCTGCGTGTTTCCTGGGAAAAACTGCGGTAGGATATGACGGACAGGGTGGTTTTGGGGGATTATTTTATTATCTATGGTTTATTTAACAAACACGCCCCAAATATGCAAGGAGGATGCTTTTCAAGTCGTCTTTTCCCATTCTCCCCTTCGTTCAAATGGTTGCAGCTTCCAGCCAGGAAATAAAATGCAAATATGTTTTCCCTTTGCAACCAAAATAAACATCTATTTATTTTAGAAACAGGGCTTGGAAAGAAATACGTAAGCTTTTCATGAACCCACCATCCCTGTAAGCTCCCAAAGACCCCCGTAACATCATTGGCTTTTAAAATGGAAAGGGGGAAAAGTAAAGGTTAGAAAAAGAGCCCGCTCCCCACATAGCCCTGTTTCTCCTCCCGCTGCATCACTCCTCCTTTAGCTTTTCAAAAGGGTTTGTTTTTTTTTTTCAGTTTTGAAATGAGCGTTTGCACGCTGTTCGTTGGTTCAAAAGGTGCAGAGAGAAAGGTCTCGACCGGTTGGATGCGCGGCAATTTCCATAGGTACGCTTTGAGAAAAGAGAAAAAAAACAAGGATTGGGGCTTTTTCTCCTCATTTAAGGAAAAATAATAGGCAAAATATTAAAATTGCTTTTTTTTTATGGTGGTTTTGTAGAAGCAGGGCTGACCCTCAGCACAGCCAACACCACTAGAGGGCCCAAAAAGTGTTTCAAGTGATGCTGGTGCCTTCCTATATGCGCTTTCCATTGCCTTAAAAATGGCAGGGCTGCTTGTGCACCCCCCAACCCCTCCAGGAAAAATTATAGTTTAAAAAAAAAAACAGAGCTGAAATTCAAAAGGTACCAGTTATTTGGCAGGATTTTGCTATCGAGACTCCTCCAAGTCTCCTGCAACAGCATTTTAGACCGCGTTTGCAGTTGCCAGTACGTGTATATGTATGTATAACTTGTATTTTGGGGTATATTCGTATCTTTATAAAGTTGTTTCGTACCAATATAACTTGCATGGATGTAATTCCCCTTCTCCAGGGGGGAATTCAGCTCCTGGGCTGGAACAGTCCCACGCTGACCCTCCTGCTAATGCCCGCGGGCTGCCGGACCCCATCGGCTCCAGGCAGCTGCGGCAGAAAATTGATAATTATTTCTCCTGGGGTTTTTAAACTGCATTTCCACATTCCTCTATGAAGTGAAAGAGGGAACAGCTTTTCCTGGCATTATTCCGTTGTTAAATTTGGGGTTCGACTTATAAAATATAGAGGTAAAGACCCCCACAGGAGCGGGCTTGGGGGTATTTTGGCTCCTGCAATAAGGACCTGGAGGGATGCTTCCGAGGCGGGGATGGTGGGAGATGTCATCCCCAGCCATTTCCAAGCTGTCATCGCTAATTGCTATCTGCACCTCCGGCATCCTCCGCCCCCACCCGAATTAACCCTGTCGTTTTAGCTAATTCCCAGGGGGGCAGAGGCATTAAGAGCGAGCGGCGTCTCCTCGGGGACACCATTAAGGAGGAGAAATGGGAAATGCAATCTCTAATAGGGGCAGCGATGAGGGGGGAGCTGGCGAGGGGGGGAGCAAAGAGGGATTTCTCTGTCCTGGAGAAGGCGATCTGGCCGTGCTGCTCTGAGCTCTGTAGAGATGCAGATGTGGGTTACAAAACCCAGCCCTGTTCCCTAATCATTTTGGAAAAGTTGGGAGTCTGTAGTTTGGGGTGAAGCAGAGCCTCCAGGAAGGTGCTACCCTCATGCAGGAGGCCACTAGAAATGGATTTTGGCTCGCAGAAACCTGCCAGCTCTCAACATGAGGATGCTCTTGCAGGTGAGCTCAGAGCTGAGCAGCCAAGGTGCAAAGCCCAGAGACCAGAGCACGCACCCCAGCCCAGCCTCTGACCCAAATTAGGGGATTTCCAGGGCCAAAATCCACTGAGCCGCTAGCAGCGATGCTCAAACACTTTCACACCCAGGGTTAAAAAGCCCTTTCAGGCAGGAGTACAGGTCCCAGGGGAGATTTTGATGCCCAGCGTGCCTCTCTGAAGGACAAGAACGGAAAATCAGTGTGTATGAAGGTATTTGAACCACGGGCTGCTGTCCCGGAGGCAGCTCCCAGCAGAGCAGCTTCCTGAGCATCCCCATGCCGGGGGACCACGCCACGTCTGGGGGGCAGGAAGGGGCCGGGCTCCCCTCCAGCACAGTCACGATGCTCTCGCCGACGGTCGCGAGCGGCCAAGATGTTTCCTGCAATTCTTGCCGGCCCTGACCTGGCTTTCGTTATCGAGCAAGGTCCTGATGCTCAGCACCCGCCGTAGCCAGCTATCGCTGACCTTCGCCGTTGAAGCCGAGCCGGGCTGCAGCATCCCCCTTTATCCCAGTTTATCTGCCCATGGTTCTTGCTTCCTTTGACGTCTTTAGATTAGCACGGAGCGGAGGTGGCTTCGTGGGGTGGATTGTAAAGCTGGGGAGCGTCGCAGCCTCCTGCGGCCTCGGGAATTGCGGCAACGTGCACAGATAACTCCGTGAGATGCTGGAGCAGGGTGGGAAAGCCTGCCTGCCTCCAGCCAGCTCTGGAAGAGCAACCTAAGTTGCCCGCATTGTTCATGAGCCGCTCCCTCGCTACCAAACACCTCTATTTAAAATTGCATGGGTGTAAGGTCCCGGCTAGGTTTAGGGGGTCCTTGCAAAGTCCTGCAAGGCTTGGTGTGGAGGAGAAGGTGTGACCCCTCCTCTCCAGGCTGTTGGGATGCTCAGCGTGAAACCATGCATGGTGGTGTCTTAAATCACCCCGTTCAACATCAACCGGGTGATGTGTCCCCTGCCACCCCCGCCATGGCAAACCGGCATCCACGGGGGTACGTGCACCCCTTTTTGGGGAGTGGAAACCCCAGAGCTGGTGACAAGGAGCTCCCATTGCCAAACCAAAAACCCCAGAATCCAGCCCAACCCAACCCTGCAAAGAAATCAGCACTGCTCTGCTGATGGGGGGGTCACCGTGTGGCTCGGGGAACACCCACCACCACCCCACAGCACCCACCACGCCGCAGAGGCCGATTGCACCCCCAAAACCCCTGGGAGGCGAGCTGCATGGCTGCGTTACCACCCAGCATGGCGGCCTTGGCCCCGCGGCGCGAGCGGCTCGTCCTCGCCGGCCTTTTCCATCCTCCCTCTCCCTATTGTTCGCCGGAGCCCGGCCCTGACCCCGGGTATTTATAACCCCCCTTTCCGGCGCGGCATTGTGTGCCGGCAGCCCCAGCGCGCACCCCGCGTCCTGGATGAGCCGGGGCTCGACTCCTCGCTTCCTCGCTTTCCTGTTTACGGGGCTCGGGAGGAGCCAGTGCCGGCCACTCCTCGGAGGCCTCCATAAAATCCTATTTATCCTTCCAGCGGAGAGGGGGACGGCAGCTTGGGATGCGTCCAGCGAATCCATAAGGCCCCCGAAATCTGGGAAAAGATGGGTTGAGCCGGGATGCGCTGTAAGACATCCTATCGCTATTGCAAATGGGTCATCTGCACGCCGCCAGCTTGCAAACCCCGATGGGTTTGTCCTACGACCGTTCACCCACTGCAGAGGAAAAATGGGTGCTGTCAGTGGGTGCAGCTCCCTCGCTGTTTGTCCGTCTGTCAGATCAAACCCTCTCTGAGTTCATTGCTTCCTTCAGGACAGGCGTGTTTTGAACCGAGCAATAAGATCTGGGCTATCCCAAGTCCTTTTACCTCCCTGAAATGCTGTGTAACCCCAAAACAGGCCCAAATGGGGCTTTTTCTTCTCTCCTGGAGCAGGTAGAAGTTGCAGCCCAGTGGTCCATGGCCATGGCCATGCCTTGATGCAAGCAAGTCTTGTATGTGTGCTGTATTAGGAAAGGGAAAAAAAAAAAAAAAATCTACATTCTGCCCTGGTATCATGTGTGAAACAGTTTATTACAGCAAAAGAGACCTTTTGCCCAAATACCTTTTATTGTTCGGGGAGGTAAATTAACATCGCTGGCAAAGGACCTTCGCTGGAGCGCGGGTGTTGCCGAGAGCTCGCAGGCATTTCCCCCTCTGGCAGTGACCTCTGCGACAGAGCTGGGCCAAAACAGGACGGGGTTTGGGCTTCTCTCTGCTGAAGGGATACATTTCAGGCTGAAAAAAAGAACTTGATGTCTAATGAGAGAAGGCGTGTCAAGGAAATGCAAGTACCCGACCCCAATTTCAGTTGCTTTTGCTTGGGTGGGTGGATGAGCGTGAGGGTTCCCCGGCCGTCACCATGATGTTGTCCCAGCAGAGAGATGAGGCATGGGGAAAAGGCATTTTGCTCATGCCAAAAAGAGGGTAAAATTGCGAAAAGGAGGAAAACCAGCCCTTGGGTTTGCTCTCAATAGGTTGTGATCAGCAGGTTGGGCAGAAGGGTGGCCCGTTCCCACCCTCGTCCTCTCTGTGCTGATGATTTATCCCTATTTTTTCCACTTCTTCTTGCCTAAATGGAGATGTTACTAACCCTATAGCTTATAAAATTTCCCCACAGGGCCAAACTCCATCCCCCACCCAACATCCTCGCTAGCACGGTCCCCTCCCACCGCCCGAAACCCCCCGGTGCGGTCCCAGCAGCGGGAATTAAACAAAGCCAAACAATAACCCTCCCGGCGTTAATCTAACCCTTGCAAAAGCTGGGTGGAGCGAGCGCTCCAGGAAACCCCCATTCAAAGCCATTCATTAGTCAAACGCTGTATAAATAATTATCTTTGCTGCCGGTTCCCCAGCCCTCAACCTCTGGGTCCAGGTGGGGACGTCAATCCCCGCGTCTACTCATCGCTGGAGGAACACGAGTCGGTTTTTCCCCCCCCCCTCGACGTGCAAACAGCGGCGTGCGAACAATAGCTTTGCGTCAGCCCCCGGTCCCACCGCCGTGGCTCATGAAGCTCCAATATTTGTGTTTTTTTTTCCCGGTCCTGACCCGCCGATGGTGAATTATCCCCCGAAATCCCACCTGGAGCCCCGGCTGGGCTGTCAGATGTGCAGAGCCCACGGCTGTCACTTAACACTTACTCTTTATCTGGCTATGACAGGCGAGGCAAATATATTTCCAGATGTTTCCTACCCCAGAGCCCAGCCCAAGGTTTTTTGGGTTTTTCAGTGCTGGGCTGCCCGCGCAGCCAGGCTGGCAGTGGGCTCATCTGCGGGAGGGAGCAGCCGCCTGAAAACGTTGATTTTTTCACAAAAAAACAGGAAAAACAGCAAAAAAACCACCTTCCATAGAGCTCCTATTAATCAATATTTAATATCAAAATAAAATCTCATGTGCTTTCTTATTTATTAGGTCATTGATATCACTGGTTGTGGGGTTCGGGGCAGGGGAGAGGGATGGACGACAGGAATAATCGCCTGTAAGGGAGGCAGTAGGAAGGGCACCGCATCACGGCGGTGTCCATCAGAGCTGGGCTTTGCAAGGAAACCAAATTCCCTTTGCTGAGGACGGTAACGCGACGGAAACCCAGCTGAAGGCTCACACACGCACTCTACAGGTTTCACCGATGGCTGGTAGGGAAGGGACCGAAGCAACTCCCGGGATGATTTTGAATGTGTTGGGTTTGGCAAAACTAGATCTCATGAGAAAAAATTTTTAAAAATAGACTTTAGTTTTCATTTTGAATTTTATTTTCATTCTAAAGCAAAACAGTGTGCGCATTTTCCATGGAAAGCCCGTGTCTGCATGTCACCGTCTCCCAGGTGGAGCTGGCCAACCGGATCCAAAGCATCCCACCCATGTCCTGGCAGGAGGAAGGTCCTGCTGCCAGCGTAGGCTGAGGTTTCTTGGTGCTGTGACTATTTATCCATCTGCTAGACCTGCTTCAGTCAGCGCAACATGAGCTTTGCCTCAGCACCGTGCATCCATTTGTGAGCATAAATCCCATCCTGCGTCACCTTCATCCCCCTGAAACTCCTCCTGCAAGCGAGCAGCAGCTGGGGAAGGAAAGCGATTTCTTGCAAGCAGGGTGGCACCTTTTGGTGAAAGAAATCGTGCATCAAGGAACATGGGGGCTGTGTGATATGGGAGTTTACAGCAGGGAGATGTATTTTTTCAGGACAAAAAAGAAAAGGTTGTGCTAGTTTCCCACCTCAAATGAGCAGGCAAATTACAGCTGATGTAGTTGAGGTTGGAGATCCACCTTCCTTCCAGATGGCAGCCAGGACGCTTCTGAAAGAGCTGTGAGATCCCGCCATGGGTTTATGCCAAGTATTTTCCCCCTGCATTAATTCTCCCCTTGGACTTTCCTGGTTGAGTCCCTACCCCAGTCCCCAGCTGCATCGATGCTCCTGGTGCTATTGATGAGGTCTCTGGAGATGCCCCCACCACTTTCTGCTCTTTCCCTTGTTTGGAAATGATCTAGATCTACCTAGATCTGACGCCTACAGGCAGGGGAGATAAACTCCATCTCTAATTCATAAGAAGCAGACAGAGAGAGAGAACAGGGTCACACGTTGATGGTGTAATTGAAAAAACCCACGGGTCCTCCGTGTCCAGAGGACACTTCCCAAAGCCTTCATCCACCATGGGACATCAAGCCCAGCTGGGTTCATACTGAACTTCTAAAAAGATCTGAAATAAAGTGATCGGAAAGGAAAAGCTCTTTCTTTTACTGCCTGCTTAGTGGTAGCTACGGGAAGTGGAATTTCCCTTTATTTATATTCAGGTCATTAAAAAGAAGCACTCAGAGCTGTGGGTTTCTTTATCTCCTGGTCATCTAGATGAAAGGGTGGACAAGCGCTTGGTGAGGTGCGCACTCGTGCTTGTTTGCTAAGGGTGGCATCCATCTTGCTTGATGCAGGTCACCTTGAGTTGAGACGTCTCTGTGGGGCTGATGCCCTGGACCCCACGGGGACACGGGGACACGGCTCCAAAATCAGTGTCCTGAAACTATTGGAGTCGTTCCGAAGTGCTTTGCAACCACCAAGGCTGTTGGGTGGAGGTGTTCCCACGTGCCACGTCCTCACCACACTGAGCAAGCAGGGTTTGGGCTACCTGGGGAGAAAACTGCTGGGGCACGCAGGTTTCCTTTCCCCCAGCCTTTCCAGAGATGAAGAAGAAATAAATCTCAGCTCTGTGGCCGTAAAACCCATGGGGTTCAATTCCTCTTGGATCACCCAAAGCCCTCGGAGCCTTCGCATCTCCCAGGTCCATCTCGTTGCACATCCCAAGCCGGCATCTGCTCAAAGCCACGTCGCAGCCTCCCACATGCTCCCCTCGCCTTGCTGCTGCGACTCAGGAAACCAGAGCCTCCCTGTTTGTAAACTCAGCAGCTTTTATCAGAGCCCGGGCCCCAGCGCGGGGTGGGGGGGAGGAGGACACAGGCTGCTTTGTTGTGCAGGCAGGCTGGATGGAAGGAGATGGCATGAGACCCAAAAAATGTCCCCAAGCCACAGCTGGACTCGTGGAGTCCACACGATGCGACACTGCCTGCATAAACCCACCCATTTTACAGATGGGGAAACTGAGGCAAGGTGTTACAGGGGAAATAGCGAGACTCCGTGGCCTGAAAAACCTGCCTAAACTTCCAAATTTGTTTTAGAAAGCCACCTTAGTTCTATATATCTGGTCCAGGGTGGTGGCTCTCACCAGAGACAGGCTGGTTGGGGTTTTTTTTCCAAATATAGGTAGGCTTTCAAAGCAATTTGGCTCATGCCTAACCACACTGCGCTCTCATTCACGCTGCTGAGACGCCGTTGTCTCTGTGGTCTTCACCGCGGCGTAGCAGAGAAACGTCTCGCCATCCCCATCCTCCCCTGGCCTTGGCCCTGAAATTTCTGCTACGTAAGATCATAGATTTATTTTTAATATAACATTATAGATGTTTAGGGTAGTGCTGCAGCACTTGGAAACAAGAGACGGCTTCAGCATGGCTATGGCAAGAGACATCGGAGCAAATCCCAGACCTGCAGAACCCGTGGCGGATGCTTTGGGATGGTTCCACGGAGCATTTCCAGGATGAGCTCCCCAGGGCGATCCGAAGTTGTCTGGGGGGCGATTTATTTTACCCGCGGTCGGGGAAGAGGTATCGTTTATAGGATGGGTTTTCCTTCCTTATAAAGAGAGCCTGAGCGCGGCTCTGCCGCCCTTCAAGCCCAGGATGAAGCTCCAGGGTAAACACGAACATTGCGGGGATTCGATGGGAAAAGGAGGAGCAGGAGAGCTCTGGGCACACGGGGTGAGGACAAGCAGGAGATCTTAGCAGCCAAGGTGGGAAGAAGCCAACGACAGGGATTTGTGGGAACAGTCTGGATGTTTAGAAGCTGGAAAATCGGCCGATATGCCAAACCAAACACCCACCCTTTTTTTTTTCCCCACTCCGAAGTGGAGGCGGCTGCGGCTCCGTGTGCCCAGGATGGGTGAAGGAAGAGCAAGGAGGGTTGGAAGGGGGAAAAATCATTCGTGATGCTGGCTGGCATGGGATAGGGATGTTTGCAGAGCCTTTTAGCCCTGCAACGGGGGAATTTTGGGAAGAAATCCACAGTTTTTGGCCAAAAAGATGAAAATGTCTTTTTTTCTTCTTAATTAGCCATTACTTGTGGTGGGGAAGGAAACAAGTCCCCTGAAAATTTATGAGATTTCAATGAAAACCAGATCCCTGCCCCTCCTCGGATTCACCAAAACCTCTTTCCTCCCTTTGTGTCGCAACATCCCTCTCCCCACACCAGGGAAAGAAAAGTCACTTCCCCACCAGCCCTTCCAGAAAGCTTCCCAAGCCCTGATCCTTTCTTCCTTTACTTCCTCCGGGATCATCCAGGCTATGAGGAACCAGGATAAGCAGAAGATTGTTTAGAGAGCAGGATAAACACCGCTGCGAGGGGGACGCGTGCGTGGTACAGTGACGTCTCCCTGTTGTATGTAGGGACGTCGGCATGGGACGCTCGGTGGGTGGCTCTGGGCAGCAAAAGCCCAGCTTAAAGCCACGGAAATCCAACAGCCCCTCCAAAACCTGGCTCTGGAGATGTTTAGCTTAAATCCAGCTTACCTGGGGACGCATCCAAAAATACTCATCAATGTCTTCGCACCAGCATCACTGCAAAGCCACCAAGCATGGAGAAGCACCCTGCAGAGAGCTTGCCCCCACTCCTGCCTCAGTTTCCCCAGCGATTCAGTCAGGATTAATGATCTTTTCCCCCCCGGCTCAGTGAATGCCAGCATGGCACAAGAGATGCATATAATAAATATGCTTTTTTAATGCCATTCTGGCATTGAACATCTTAATCGTCATAACAACAGAGCTAGCGGACGGGCGCCTCTGCAGAGCGAGCCGTTAGAAATCCATTGCGAAGCTCTTTGAGGGGGACGGGCACGGAGAGAAGGTTGTCTTGTTTTGTTTTCCAGTGTTTTCTTTTGTTTTCCAGCGCACTTCAAAGCTTTGGTGAATATAATCAAGTCCTTAAGGTTTTTCCCCGGTGGTGTTAATCCCTTTCCATCCATGTTCTGAGCAGAAAAGGGTGTAGAGGGGCCACATATCTGCCAAGCCTCATCCGCAGCTGGGAGACGTGACCTGCCAATATCGATATGTCATTAATAACAGCGAAAGGTGCTTTGGAAAAAGAAGACATTCCAGAGAAATTAAGGAGTAAAGCAGGATAATGCAATGCGCTGAATTGCCCCACAGGTTGGCGAGAGCTGGGATAAAGCCTCGGTGGGTTCCCCATCCTCTGCAGCCCTTGGGGCAGGACCCTGTTCCCCTCCTAGAGTTGTATATACGTAGCCCAGACATAAAGAATAGGTTAATTTGGGAATTACAGGATAAATTTCCTACACAGGTCAGTTCGGCTTGTCTCACCGGTGCATTGTATCCTCTAAAGCTTATAAATCTATTAACTCAGGACTGCAAAGCTAATTACGGCTGGTTACACTTCCAGCTAATAAAATATTTGTCATTTTTAAAGCATGTGGGAGTTTTTCTTCAGCTTAACCAAATCACCCTGACAATCCCTTCCACTAAAGAGATTCCCAGCAGCATTTCCACCAGAGGTAGGAAAAATCTGATTATGTGAGATGATAAAAAGGTGCGTTCCTGTAGTTCTCCCGGCTGGAGCATAATGCGGTGGATGGAAGCGATGCGTGGCTGCATCGCTCCAGCATCGCTTCCATCGATAATCCAGCGGCGTGCAGCAGCAGGGATGGAGGTGCGAGGAAATTCTGGGTTTGAGCGTGCAGAGACTCATTGGATATTCAGGTTTGAGGGGATTCATCATTTTGGCTTCATCCTTAAGCCAAGTCTTGCTGAGCCTGGGAGGATTCAAGTTCACCTGGTTGGTTTTTTGGTATTTGTTCATCTGCCGGTACGCTTGAGACACGTTTAATTCAGCCAAGGGAAAAGAAACCTTTTGAATGAGTTTCTGCATCTAAAGACAGCTTTTTTTTTTTTTCCCCCTTCTATCTTCCCTTATTTTTTAATGGACTTAATAAAAAAAGGAAATGCATTAGCCAAGTCCAGCCCATGTGTTTTTAATAACTCAATTTAATTAACATCTCCCAAACTGTCTTATTAAAACTAAATTAAATCCTTATTTGAGATGTTTAATAGATCACACAGACTTTGTGCAGAGACAACTGCAGCTGTGGGAGTGCCAGAAAAAGGAGCTGAGATTTTCCTTGCTCACCTTGGCAGGGGCCAGACCTGCTCCTTCCCCCATTTCCAGGCCACAATCCGGGGCTCCTGCTGGGATAAGTCAGCGCTAATTCACTGGGGCCGGAGAGAGCCAGGGGGGAGAAATGGGCAGTAGCTCCCCGGCTCCATAGTCTATCCTGGAAAGCAATAAAAACAAAAATATACAACCCTTTCCATGGTGTTTTCCATTTACCTAAACCACATTTTTGTAAGATTACTTTTTGACTAAAAGAACCGAGGATGCTCAGCTTAAATAAGAATGATCCTAAAACCTGCACTGTTTACGATACACGCTCCATGGGAAAGGAGTTTGGCTTTGGGTTTTGCTGGAAATGAGTCATTTTTTGAAGAGAAACAGGGAAGAGCAAGAAAATACTAATTTCTTTTGCAAATGTTTGCTCTCAACGAGAAGGAAAGTACCGGTTCCACTGCCCTTGTCTTTTGTTGAGAAGCTGGTGCCTTCTCCTGGTCCCTCGTCCCCATCATCTCATCCTTCTGTGCCCTTTTCTGTTTACTTTCCTTTGCTTCCTTTCCCCTTTCTGTGTTTTTTCACCTTCCTCCCTCACCTCGCCCTGCTTTGGTGGATGCTTGCACACCACAAAACCTCCAGGCAAGTGCTTCTGATCATGCATTTCCCACCAGGACCTCCAAAGCCAGAGAGCCAACGAAGACGGCATCTGCTTTCCATCACACCTGCCAGGCAGGGCTTAGATCTCCTCCAGTTTAAGACATGTCGGTGCATTAAATATATCTAACCAGATTAAAACCATGTTCAAACAATGCTCGCTCGTGGCCGCCGTGGCCCAGCGGGTCGGAGTTCAAAGGAGCTTGTTGGGGGCGATGGCCTGAGATTGCACAGCCCAAAGCTGTTGGCGAGGATGCCTTGGACCTCTTGGACAGACGGACAGGACTGAAACTGCTCACTGGAGTTTTTATTTGGCATCTGCTGGCTCATGTCGACCACTGAGGTGATGTCAAGCACATGGCTGAGCTCTTCCCCCGTGCTCCGGATGGATGGGTTTGGTAGCAGGGTTCAGCTACTGCTTTCACCGCAGGAACGCAGAGCTGCCCCGGTTGGACGGGGGCACCCGTAATGGTGGGAATGGCCAGCCCCAGGAGATAACGTCGGTCTGGAAAACATCTAAACTAAATACGGAAGACACAGCAGATGCAAAGGCCATGGGATTTGGAAGAGTCATGCAAGTGGGCTTAAATCCCTTAAATCCAGCTGGCCAGCAGGTCACCTCTGAGAGGGGCTGGAAAGTCCCGCTCCTCGGTGGGTGTACAAAGCCTGTTCTCCCTGGGCACACAACAGCAGTGGGAAGTCTGTGATTTATTTATTTGCGAGCCCAAAAGATGCCCCGTGCCCATTAAAATCAACATTACGTGGCAGCCAAGAGCATGGGGCCCGCAAGGGAGGGCTGCCAAGATGGGTCAGACACCGGACTCCAGCACTTGGGCAAAGAAGCATTTGAAAAACATATTTAAAACACAGTAATCGGTTAAAAAGCCATTGTTTCGTCGTTTTGCTTTAAGAGAGCAATTTTAAGCCAGCAGCTGGTCGTTTTGCAATTCTGTTGACCGTGATTTTCCAACCTCGTGTCCATTCCTGCTGACGTTAGTGGAGTTCTATCACCTGGAAATCTGCTCTAAATGTGTGTCGGGCAGCGTTGTTTACTGAAGGTTTTTCGTCCTCCATTTACAGCTCATCTGATGCAAAGATACGCTAAAATCAGTAAAGGCATCTGCAAAAAAAAAAAACAAATCCCTTTGTAAGTGGAAGGGGAAGGAGATTTGAATCATCAAGTGCTGGAAAACTTCTCTCATCTATTTGTTCCTGGGCCTGACATCTCCAAAAAAAAAAATAACCAACCACTTTCCAAACTCAGAGAGGGGTCTGAAAAGGTTAATCCCGGCACAACTTTACCGTCAGCCCTTCTGGAAGCCGTATCCCCGTCGAAAAACGTTATCTTTGCTTGGGTTCATTATCTTTGGTTGGGTTGGGGTGCCCCTGGGTGCTCTGCTACGGGGAGGGATGAGGATTAGCCCCTGCGCTGTGTTTGCACCATAACTCCTTTTAACGGTGGGAGATAGCGATCGTGTGATAATTGCCTCGGAGCAGGGAAAGATAAACGCTCCTGGTTTCTGTGCCATCGCTTGCCTGTACAGCTCCAGCCTTGCGCCGATGCCGCTTGGGGAAAAACTCCCTTTTCTCTAAAAAGCATTAAAAAGGTTGACGGAAAACCATCGCTGGGCGTTCTTCTTGCACGACACCTTCCAGGGGCAACCCATGACTTCTCCCGGTGAGGATTTTGGGGTTCTTTCTTCTCATCACGGGGTTGCAGGTGTAGGGAGGCGTGTTGAGATTCGCGGCACGTGTTGAGATTCGCGGCGTGCGGCGATGGCTTCAGCAAATGGTGGCATCTCGGCTGGGCTTGGCCCCGAGACCTTGAGTGTCTCCCATGAAACGTGGTGGTGTTTCAAAGCCGGAGCTCTAGCTAGAAGGGGGATTTAGAAACTGAGCTCTGCAGGTTTTAAAGCTGTTATTTTCTTTCTATAAAGTGTCCTTAGAGGTTCTTCTTGGTATCAAAAATCTGCTTTTCCCTTTCCTGGTAATTCAGATTCATAGCTCTTTGGTACAGCCAAGCGTTACCCTTCCAGCATCCCAAGAAGGCTGGCTGCCGTCATTAAGGACACGCTTGCAGAAAATCAGGCAAAAGAGGAAAAAACGCAGAAATTATTTTCCTCTCTTTTTTCAAACCCCTTGCCCCTCTCCGACACCTCGGCCCTTTTCATCCGTTTCTTTTCCTTCCATGGTTCTGAGTACGGTTCACCTTTTCATTTGCAAATGGAACTTTTCTTTCAGAAGGAAAAATTTTCAATCTTAACAAAAAAAGCATTTTCAAGAAAATGGCACCATAAAAAAATAGAAATCACTGTCTTAAGTGAAAAATAACAATAAAAACCAAAGTTATGGGTAACCCATTTATTGACCCACTTCTGTGCAATGACAATATGCAACCACCCTCCTCGGTTTTACTTTTTGGGGTTGTTTTTTCTTCCTCAAGTTGCCTTCCTTCCCCCCAAGGACCCTTTTTAATGGTGTGAGTGCCACGACGCACCCGTGGAAGTGGGGTCCCCTCGCGTGGACCCCTGGAGCTTCTCCCTCTCCCCCGCGTCCATGCGATAACCTGAGCTTCCCAGGGCAAACATCAAAGCCGCGGGGAGTCGGGGCCGGTGCACAGAAGCCGGGGGCTGCTTTCAAGGATTTCAGGTGGCCAAATCCCCCCAGCCAATCTCCAGTTTGAACCGGAGAGGTTAATGTGGCCATTTATAGATGGGAGCAGAGATTAGACATGTTGAAAGGGGAGAGGAGGAGAAACTCAACGTTGCTTTTGATCCCTCTCCGCCATTCCCCCAAAAGCCACCATGTGCCCAGCACCTGATAAACGCTATTTATAAACCTGGAAGAGGAGAAGGGAGGCCATAAATCTTCTTGCTTTCCTTTTCTTTACGGATTGAGAGGAAAATTAAAACCACGCGCTTGATTTCCCAGGGATCCCCCATCCTCCTGCCCAAGCACGGAGGTGGCCGTGGGGACCTTCCCGTCCCGACCCTGTGATACCTGAATAAGTCAGGAGGCAAAGTCCACGCACCGGCAAGGGTGATGTTTGACCCAGGTGAGACACTGCCATATAAAACTAGTGGGGAAGAAATTTTACTGCCATTTTGGTGGGGTTTTGTGTAAAAAAACACAGCTCCAGGGCCATAAACTTTGCTGCTGAACCTCCATCTCCGTGGCTCCTCTGAGGACCATATTCCCTCGTGGCATTACCAAAGCCATTTTATTGGAAAGCAGAAAGCTGATCACTTTTGGTAAGGAGCCAAACCCTTAATTTTACCAAACAGGAACCACAGAGTTTCCGACAGGCTCGTGGAAGCTGCAGTGGAGATTCTCTGATGTCTAAAAAGGGGTTGAGCTTGTGCTGCAGCCCAGCACCTCTATGCTTATGATAAATTGGGTTACTGGACCCAAAATTCCGTCTGCCAGGCAGACTGCACGCTCATCCAACATCAGGCTCAGCAATGCCCTGCACCGCGCTGGAGCAATGATGTCCCACTAACACAGAGTTATCTGCTGGGGAAAGCTGCTTTCTTTAGGAGCAACGGGTCAAAGGCCAGTGCCACCAAACGTGACCCGCACGGATGACCTCGCACGGGGGCGAGGAACACATCCAGACGCCAAAACTCATCGCGGGGGCGTTGGAGGCAGTGACAGCGGGAGGTGAGGAGGGAACGATGCTCCCTCTCTCCGTCCCCACCGAGCGAGCCAGGGTGAAAGGGGAGGTGGGCTGGGCAGAGCCAGTGACCCAAAAGGCCACGGGAGAAGCAGGACCAGATGTTAAACAGAAGCTTGCAGTGTTGCTGTGGCCAGCAGAAGCCTGCCCGGGAGGAAATGACCCCCGCGTAAGATGCATTGTCACCGAAATTTCTTAACGTGAGATGGCAGCTAACTGATTAGGATGAGCTGCCCTGGGGCAGCAGCTGCTAAAAATACCAGGAGGCAGAAAAACTGGCTCCTCCTGTCCCTGGAAAAGCGGTGCCATCGGGAATTCGCTGTGCTGTTCGCATGGCAATGGAAACAGGATTTTCCCCCAGGTTTGGGGGTTTCTTTTCCCATTCCTTCATCTTTTCCACCGCTGCTGTTCAGCTCCATATCCTGGACCTAAAATGCAAAGCCTGGGGACCCCTTCTGCCAAAAAAAAAAAAAAAACACAGAGAAGTGCTTTTAAATATTATTTTTAAGATGAGGAAACTGAGGCACGGAGCAGGGACGGGGTTTGCCCTCCACTTCATACCCTGGGGATTAGACGGGGCATTTCATGCACGCTTTCATGCAATCCTAGCCAAAACAAAAGCCACTGCCCAGCTCCCCGCGGACACGTGTGATGCCCTCCACCCGGAGCAATGCCACCCTCCGCCGTGCTGCCCAAATCCATTTGCATCCCCTTTCTCTCTTTCGGAGGAAAAATAAATAAATCAAACAAACCCAGTCGCCCAAATCCCTCCTAAAAGCCCAAGTTCTCACGGCCGGCAGCAAGGAGCCTCCCCGCAGTGCTTTCCTTGGAAAAACTTGGGTTTTTTTAATCTGGGTAGGATAACCGGAGCAAAAAAAGGGTTTATTTCAAAGCCACAAGTCCCACGGTGAAGAATAACCTGTGCCAAGAGCCAACCCTTCCAGCGTGGTTGCAGATAGCGGCGAGCCTGTGAGAACCACGTTTTCGGGATGTAGTTGGGCATAAAATTGGGAAAAGCAGCAAAAGGAAAAAGGAAAAAAAGGTAAAATATCCTCCAGCACCATCCAAGTGTTTCCTAAGCCTCCCGAACTGGGCTGCGTGCGCAGGAATAGAGCAATAATTCAGTAAATAGGAGCGGGATTCCCAAGCATTGGGATAATTCAGTAAATAGGAGCGGGATTTCAAGCATTGGGATAATTCAGTAAATAGGAGCGGGATTTCAAGCACTGGGAAAAGCAGCATCTGAAGTTTCCAGAAATGTCCCACAGCACCTGCGTAATATTTTTTCTTGCTGCCTTCCCCCTAATTGCATCCATCTGGGACGGAGTATCTCTTTCAACGCTGCAGTGCGTGGGCAGGAACCATCGCTTTTTGCCCCATTTTTTCCCACAGATCGCAGATAAACATGACCCCTTCCCTCGGAGAGGCTCTTCGATGCTACGACAATGCAAATACACAACGTTGTTCTTAACGGCGATTTCAGCGGAGCCTTTAAGACAAAAGTTTTTATAAACTAGCTAATTTTCATTCTCTTTTCTTCATGTTTTTGGCAAATGGGGGAAGATGCTGAAGATAAAAGGGAGAGAGCAATCTCAGCTTGCCTTTTCCCCCAGGAGCATCACTGCGGGATGTAAGCACTCACTGCCCACTCCTGCACATGGGAGCGTGCCTCAGTTTCCCCACTTATCGTAGGGAGATGCTAAAACTTCATTCCTAGGTGAGCTTTGCCCAAAAACCCGGTGTTTAAAGTAACATTTCCACACGCCGTCCCCAGGCATGATGTTCCCTCCGTCAGACCAGCATCAAACCAGCAGGAATTTAAAGAGAAAGAGAAACCAGTCCCACTAGGCATCCAAACCTCTGCTGGAGGGATAACTCCTACGAGACAAGGGACCGGGGGCGGAGGGGAGGTTCAAGATATTTGGAGTTCAGCATCCCCCCAGGGATCAGCATGAGGCTGCAGCAGGGGCTGGGATTGTCATCACATTTTTAACATTTCTATAAAACATCCAAGTTTTCATCTGGTGGGAAAATCTGCAGCGAGAGAGGATGCTTGTTCGGGGGGTTTGGGGTGGGTTGTTTTTTCCCTGATTGTAATTTTCTTTGTAAGGACATCAAGCCCTGATGCTCCAAAACACCCCAGTGACTCCAGATGCTTACGGACAGACTCAAACCCAATCCTTTCACTTTTTGACACCATCCAATAAAATTATGGAGAGATTTGTCTCCCCATCAGGACCCTCTATCACTTGCTTCCTAAATACTAGGGAGAGGAGATCATTTAGCTGCCATTTCAGTGAAACCTCATGAAGTGTTTCCAGAGTCCATCTCTCCTAAGTGCTTGTACGGTCCCTGCGACTTCAATTAGTCTCGCAGTGATTTTTTGCTGAGCTCATCCCATATAACACAGCTGGAGAAGGGGGGAAGATCCAAACGTGAGATGCCCAGGCATGGAAGAGGGTCGGGAGCAAGGATTTAGACCCGATTCCCTGGGTGACATCTCTGCTTCTCACGGCAAAATGGTTGGGGTGGGATGTTTTAACGTCAAATGGGTGACACCTGAAATCGCGGTGGGACTCATGGAGGTCTCATAGGTGCGGCTCTGGTGCCATCTCGACACCCTCTGCTCCAGGGTGCCATGAAACCATGTGCCAACTGGATCATAGGAGGCTTTTCTCTGCCTCAAGGTCCTACCTGCTCCCCCCAGCCCAACTAAACTTCGTGTAGGGACTGGGAAGAGACGGTCAGGGAGGTAGAGGAGAGAGGTAGAAGAGGGAGGAGGAGGAGGGAGGTTCAGAGCCAGCAGATCGCTGAGGTTTCTGCTGTTGTTGTTTCTATTTTTACTCCCTTTATGTTTTTCCAATTTCGAAATTCCACTTCAAAAAAAAAAAAAAAAGAAGCCCTGCCTGGAATTTCTTTCATGCCCCGTTCTCAGCCTGCGTGCGTATTTCCCAACGCGTTGTCAAGGGTTGCATTGACTCAGCGGGGACAAGAGCCAGCTCTGGTTTCTATTACCAGTGATTAATGCCAGGGAACATGTTTAGACTCCCAGGGCTTACACGCTGCTCAGGGACTCGGGGAATTTTTGGTACCAGCTCTGGTAAAACCCTTCATTCCTACAGGGCAGCCGGGTTCACGTTACCGGCTGGCCTTTTGAAGTCGGCTCCCTGGGAGGGTGGGAGCAGGGCAGCAAGGCAGGGCACCCCGAGTCCCCACAGCTGCCGGGGTACCCCCCACTTTCCCTCCTCTCTGCGAGGTTTTCTTCGTGCTCAGGTCCCGGGTTCTTCTGTGGGAAACCCAGTGGAATGGGAGTGAGCGGTGGTAAGAGGTTTGCAATGGCGAAATGAAGCAGATCAAAGCAGTGTTCTTCTTCCTTGTCCCATCAGCTGCCGATAAAGTCCTGGGGACATCCAGAAATCAGCCTCCAGGACTCCTGAAATCTTCCTTACCCCCAGGAATTTTCAGCTAACTTCAATCCCATCCCTATCGAAAGGGTCATTTTTACCTTATTCCTTATAGTTTTATTTGCTTTACTTCCAATTGCAAAGACCGGAGCTGGCTGCTCTCAAATCCTAGATGATGGGGGGATTTTAGGAGGAATCAGGAAAGCTGGGAAGATCTTCAGGGCCATGGGATGAAAGCAACGCTGTCCGGTCCATGGCTTAGGAGCCCCAGTGCTCCTGTGGTTGGACTTCAGAAGTGAAGCCCCATCTCCCCTGGGAGGGTTAAACCCCATGTTCCCTTCTCCCAAAGGGACCATGGCAATCCCAGTTGTGCTCGTAAAGCTTTCCCCACGCTGGGTTAATTGGATTAGCCCCAGGAAGAAATGCCCAGGCTCCCCAAACTCCTTCTCCAACAGACGTTCAAATAAAGCCACATTAAAAAATAAAGTTTCCTCTTCCAGGTAGCTTTAGCTGTCAGCGATGCAGAGGTGAAGTTTATCCTTTTGCTCTTGATGTTATAAATCCTTTCCTGGGCTTCGGGCCAAGGCAGCTGCTGTTGAGGGGCCGATAGATGCTCGGAGAGTTAATTCCTGCTGCCCTCGCACCAGCCAGCCTGGACCTCCAGGGGGAAAACCCCCAAATGCCTTGAAACCCCATGGGGTTGTCCCGTTTCCAGTTTCTGGAAACCAGATTTCTCCCTGCCCAGAAAAACAAGGTGGCCTTGGAAGTGCGTGAATGATTCGGGGTACGTCGGTGGCATCGCCAGGCACCAGCAAGACCTCAGCAGGTTGGTTGGGCCACCTCTCTCCACCCAGGCAGATGGAGGTGTCCATCCCTCTCTGTAGCCTCCAAAGCCTTGAAAGGCCACCAAAAACTCCAGCGATCGGCACTGACCTCCAACAGCCATTGCACTGGATTGCAAACCCTTTAGAAATCCACATTGACTGTGGTTTTTTCCTGAATATTTTCCATTTTCACCTCCGTCCCCTGCTCCTTCCAAAAGGATCCTCAAGGGCTGGGTTCCTTTGGTGATAGAGATTTCTGGCACCCAAAATATTGGCACAGCGTTGCTTGCAGACCTGGGGGAGATGCCAGGAACCAAATCATGTCTGATTTACTTTCCCAGCCAATGTATAACTGCTTTACCTGCTTATCCCTCTGCCTACGGGTGATGGGTAACTTCTCTCTAACTTCACTCTTATCGATGTTGCATTATCAGCTTCATCTCAGAAGATGCAGCTCTTTATGCCTGCCCATGGTCAGCTATTTCGAAGCTTTCGAAGTCATCTTCTTGGAGGGTTACAGTTCTCAAAGCAAGATCAGGGCTTGCTTTTGCAGGCAGAAAGGGCTACAAGGTGTGGAAAGGATGGAAGAGCGAGCCCCTGTGCCATGCTGGGAAAGCTGCTTGGGTTGCAGACTCCAGTACCCGGGAGCCTTTGGGAGAGAAAGATGCCAGAATTTTTTGGAGAGCTGGTCAAAACATGTTTTGATTTAATTTGGTTCCTCTCCACCCCCAGAAAATTGTTATTTTTCAGCTAAAAGTCAAACTCTACCCAGTTTACTCCCACACAGGGAGTATTTCTGTGTAAGTCTGTGCTGATTCCTTCCCCTCTTTTGTAATGTCAATCCCAGAATTTCTATGGAAAGCAGACGTCTTTTGAAAAACCCTACTAATTTATCATAAATCCCGTTCTTCACCTAGCAAATGGTCTTGAGGGATTATCGCCTTTTCCAGGAGTGCAAATTCTGCCCTTTTCAGGCTTTCCTTTCATTCAGCAATTCAAGAGACCAAGAAGCTGGCAGAGCCGTGGGGCTGCAGGGTAGACACGTCCTGCGCCTCCGAGCATCCGGCATGGAAGAGGAGAGCAAGCTGGGACTGTGTTGGCCCATTCAACTCTGCTTGAGGCCATGGTCCCTTGTGTTCATCCTCCATTCCTGGAAAGCAGATGGATATTGTCTTCTCCATCTTGACTTTCAAGCCAGGCTTCTTCCTTCCCAGCCCGACCCACGCTTTCCTGCACGGAGCCTGAGCAACCAACTCAACCCCAGCTTTGCTCCGTTGGTGATGGGGATGAAGAGCCAACGCTGCCTCCTCCCAACCATGCTCCTAAATAATAACACACGCACACACAACCACGTACTTCCCGCTGACTTCGGCGAGACCTCTTGTCTGCTTCCCCCTGTGTCCTTCGTGGGGAGAGAGAAAGTGGTGGGAAAGTTATTTCTCAGGGCACCCAGCCGGCTGCGGCAGCGTCTTTGGGCTTGGAACAATGCTTGGAAGGGAAGACGGGGAAAAAATAGACTGGGATGACGGTGTACGGACTTATCCAAGCAGCAGCAGTGCATAGTTTGTGGTGGAAATGTCCTAGAGTTATTTCCTACAGAAATCTGGTTTAGGTTAGGAAGCCCCGCTAGCGGGCTGAAATCTTCACAGCTCCAAGTTCCTTTGCTGGACTTTCATTCATTTACCACCAGCTTTTCTGCTACAGGCTTTGCTTTTCCCAAGCGAGATCTATCGGCCTCCTCCGCGGCTGGTTTTCCAAGGGATCTTCCCAAAACCACATCTGCTGGTGCCTAGGTTTTCACCCACAGGAGGACACCATGGGACTCCTCATCAGGACATGCAGGGCTGGAGTCTCCCAAGACTCTCACCATCCATCACATCCCTGTGTTGGGGCTTCAAGAACGAGTCAGGGACTGTGCCAGCGATTTTGGTGGCTGCAGTTGGGTGAGATGAAGCTCACGGAGAGGGTTTGTCCAGCAGAAATGGGGACATGCACGGCTCGGACCTCTCCACGCCACCAGAGCATGACAAGAGAAGCAAATGGGCAACTGGGTCTGGGTACTTCTCCAATGACTCTCAGTGTTTTGGGGGGAAAACAGGGAAGGGAAGAACTGAGTTCCCATTTGTCAGCACTTCTAATATCTGCTAGGATGTGAACCATATCTACCAGGTGCTTTTTGAACAAATCAACCCTTGCAGACCACCTTCATCATTCATAAGAATTGCACATGGGAAGGCACCGGCATTTTTTCCCATTGTACCGTTGTGCATGTTGCTAAGCTTAAACCCCCCCCCTTCATATTTCCACCAGCTCCTACTCATAACACCATGCCCTAAATTTTGGGACCCCACTTCGAATGGCTTTAAACAGCCCCGCTTTTCCCAGACAACGTCATCAGCGCTCTCTGAAGAGCTGTCCTCTTCAAAGCATCTGGAAGCTGCTCAGAAGTTGGTCGGTCAAAAACCACAAGTCATTTTTATCCACCACCAGAAACTTCTGTGTTTATTTCTGTAGTTACGGCAACCCAAAACTAAGATCTCTACGTTTTAAAAAGAATGTCTGAGAAAATTGTCAACGAGTCTGAAAGACCATTCCGGTACAGGAGGGATAGGCTCAGCAAAGAGAAAAGGATGCAGGTCCTCATGCAACGCAGGGCTGGAGGAGCATCACCTGCTCTCTGCTGGTGCTCCTCCTCTGCCAACTCATTTTGGTCATGGTCAAGGCAAGATTTGGGGCTAAATTCTTCAAATTCCTCTTTTATCCACTTTCCTGAACTAATCCAGCCCTTATCTTGCGATGGGTCATCTCCACGCGTGCACACGGGGAGCAAGGACCGGCTTGCAGATTCGTGCAAACCCAGCTGGCGAGCGCATACCAGCCTACGACTGATTTGTATCAGTTTTGCTTGTGTGGTTAAGCAAGTTTGAATCATAAACCAAACTGTTTATTAAACTAATTTAGCTAAAATGTGCAACTTCTGGAAGCAGCCTGCGCTCTGGTTTTTTTCCCCCCTCTCCTACAAGCCCGATGCTCACGGTGGGGGAATTGAACGCTCCAGCTGCCGAGATTTCTAAATCCACACATAAAACTTTATTTGTTCTGTTGCTGTTTATCATTTCCATAAGCCATCCCGGTAGGAATTGCACATTCCTCGTTGCTAATTTTAACGGAGAAGGATCGCACAGATCCCCAGGCCGCCGTCAGGAATGCTCCTATGGAAATTGCATCGTGTTTTCCTGCCAGCGTGTTGTGTGTGCACCGGGTGGCTCTTCCTGAGAAGACTTGCAAATGGCTTTTTGTTGAGTCGTTGGGCTCGCCTTGGGTTTTTTCCCCGCTTTGCTGATGAGTGAGCAAGAAGTTGGCACGGCCTCGCCGGTCTTGAGGTTGCCGCTGACTCACCATGACCAGGCAAAGGCGGCCTCATCGCTCTGGCTTTTTCCCTGCGTGTCTGATTGCAAGCACCATTTTGGGTTCGGGTTGTGAGGTTTTGGTGACGGGCACCAGCTTTGTGCCGGGTTGGTGCAGCCCTAGGTGGGAAGGAAAAGACGCAAAATCCCATTTTGCTACTGCTACAACATTGGGATGAGTGAGGGATGAGCTGCCCATCGGCACCGAGGTACGTTGCCAGCTCAAAATAAGATTTGGCTGCAAAAACTCTCCCAAAATTCATACGAAAATCCCGGGCTTGTTGTCAGCATCTCCGCCTTGGCAGCCCGATGGGATCCCCGCGAGGAGCTGCCGTGCCCTCTGCTACAAGGCACGAACGCATTTCGTGGAGCTAGAGCAAATATTTGGGGACGGGGGGAGCAAAACAAGACCCCCCCAGGCTCCATTTAAGCCACGGCAGTCGTGAGCAAGCCCTTCCAGCGGTTAACGAACCTCATCGCTAAATACATCTTCTTCATTTCCACTTTCAATTTGTTCACCGCCCGGTTTTTGCCTCTGGATCCCTCAGGTCCCCGCTGCCAAATTTCTCTTCCCCGCAGAGGGAGGGAGCCTGCGAGCCGGATAAGCCCTTCCTACCCGTAGGGAGAGAAACGAAGCTCCCGGAGACTCATTCCAATCATTTTCCTTGCTCTGCCCTGAATTACGGCCAATTTTGCAGCTCCCCCACTCCGGTTGTAAATATTGGTGCTGCTGGAGCCCAAAAGCTGTCACACCGCAGGGATGTTCCTTGCTGCTCCTAGTTCATATTCCCTGCTTATTCACCCCAAAATCAGACTCATATTGGCAGAGCCATGAGAACAGGCACTCTTTTTTGCTTGTTATCCTTGTTTTACCGGGGGACAAGGATGCACGGACATTAAAATTAAGGACAGATCTTACCAAAACCTGGCAAACCCCATGGCAGCATCAAGCAGAATCTCATACAACAAATAAAATCTCGCAAAAAATCATCATTTCTGTAACATCTGAGACTATCAGCTGGGTCGGGCTTCCCTAGATGCTGCAAACACTTTGAATTACCCAGCCATACCCTTTGCAAAGGCACCCATGGGTGCTGGGAGTCCCAGGGGTGGCTCGGACAGATGCTGGGCGACTGAAATCACCGCAGGAGCTGCTGGCATCCCGGAGAAACCAGAACAGATTTTGACACCGTGGGATCTAAACCCCTTGACACATCCCAGCCAAGAGCTTGGCACTGCCTTTAAATAGGTCACCAGTGACAGAGATTTCCAAATCCAACTGGGAAACGGGCTGGAGGGTTTAGATTTACACTTAAGGGCATAAATCAGCGCGGAAAAATTGCTTTGCACCAGCGAAAGGGTTTTCCCTTGCGTCGCCCAAGGATGGTGGCAAAATCACACCACAGCCGAACCGGGGCCGTGCCACTTTCATGCCGAGGGCGACGTTTTCCCCGCTTGCTGTTTTTTTTGGTGCCTTCATGATGAAAAACGAGCCCCCGGTGATGCAGAGCCTGGTGATTTACGGGGAGCTCTGCTCCAACAAGGGTTTTCCGCTTGCCCTGACCGGGGGGTGCGGGGGAGAGGGGGTTTGGGGGGGTTCGGGGGGAGAGAAGCGCAAGCTGGCAGGCAGATTGGAAACAGATGCTGACGGTGCTCATGCCAAGGGCTGCAAAACACCCCCAGCCCAGGCCAAAAAGGGTCACCTTCACCCAGGGTTTGGGGTGGTTGCAGGGGGACATGGTGCCTCCATCTGCCTTCACCCTCACCCAGGTGCAGCCACCGCCACCGACCCCATTTTCAGTGTCCCTGAACCCGCCGGACCCCAAAATAGCAGGATGGGTCCAAGCCGGATGAAGCGATGCTCTGCAGAGCAGGGTTTGGCTTTTGCACTTCATTAAGGTCCAAAATCACCCAGGTTAATTTTTAATCCTCCGTGGTGATGCCTCTGCTCTCTCAGCCGCCCCCCATCTTCCCAGAAAAGCATTTTGGAGACCCAGGTATTTGGAAAAACGTAACCGCTTGCAAAGGCTGTTCATAAGGAGCAAGCGCCCTGAGCTGTGCAGACAGAGCATCCCATCGACCTTCCCCCTGCAGCCCCGAGGGTGCAGAGGGTCCCAGCCCAAGGTTTTGTGCTCAGTGTCCCCAGGGAAACCCCAGACAACATCCCCCGGTGACCCCCATCGCACCCTCCCAGGAGATGTTTGGGGTAGAGCTGGGGAAAGGCTGCCAGAGATGCGGGCATGGGTTTATTCTGCAGGGCCAGGTTTACTCCGGCCGAGTAGATGGGTAAGTGGAAGAAGGATTTGGCAAAACAACGCGGCAGTGGCGGGGCTGGCAGGAGCGGCCATCCCATCCCGCTCCCAAACGGGGACCCCCGGCGCTCATATGGACCTTTTAAGCCAGGCAGGGAAGGTGTAGGAGAGGGGTTTGCACTTGGGGAAACTGAGGCACGGAGGGTGAAAGAGGCCAAACATCCTAACAGCTCCGCAAGTCACAGCTTCTGCCTCCTAAACCTACACTGTGGGACCTGCCAACCCCTCCTGCCCTTTCAGACCGGCAGCAAACCCCTTTCCCGCTGCCAAATCCCCTGCCTGATTTCTTGAGCTCGTTTAGCAAAGGGTTCGCCCCCTTCCAGCAGAGCCCCCGGCTGCGATGCCATCGCGGGCACAAAGCCCCAGCTGGGATTTTTGCAGGAGCAACTGGGACGGGGAAGGGGAGAAACATAAAAACCCCAAAGAAAAACCCCATTGCAGGGGTTTTTATTTTTAATTTTCCTTGGAGTGCTTAGTCCCTGAAAGGAGGATTGTCCCCCTCTGAAAGAAACTCCTTCCTCTGTTGGGGTTTGAGCTCAGCACCATTTGCCCTCCCCTCCATCCCTCCCAGCCCACGCAGCCGCCCGCACCCAGCTCCTCACGAGCCCCAGGGCTGCTTGGGTTTGGGCTCAGGGCCCCAGGCTCGCCGGTGGTCTGCGGCGGGCACGCTGGTGGTCTGCACCGAGCCAACGGGTTGCATGGCTCTGGCTTCGCCTCGTCATTTCCAGCTGGTAAATGTCATTAATCGAAGCTGAAAATACATGGCACCGTTCCTACGATGCCTTTTTCAAGGTGCCGGAGCTGGGGCGGGAGGAGATGGGAGGGAGGGGGCCCGGGATGACCCCGGGCAGGAGGGGCGGTGGGAGATGGTGGGTTTGGGATGCTGGGAGGGGAGAAGAAGGGGATGGGAAGGAGAGGGGGGGGTAGGAAGGCAGCTAAGAAACAGCACAGAGTTGGGGGTGGTGCAGAGTGGGAGGCAGCAGGTCTCCTCACCAGGTCCATCAAGGGCAATTCCAGCTGGGGGGTATTAGGATGTCCCAATTCTACCCCTCGCAAAGACAGCGCTGTCTTAAGGAAGAAATAAGCTCAGGTTAGCACAGCCAGGGCTGCCAGTGTCCCGCTCCCACCCCAAACCCCAAAAGGATGCAGCGGGCAAGAGGGGGATGCAGCATCTCGAGGAGCATCCCCACCCCAGGGATGCAGCATTTAGGGGAGCATCCCCACCCCAGGGATCTAACATTTCGGGGAGCATCCCCACCCCAGGGATGCAGCATCTTGGGGAGCATCCCCACCCCAGGGATCCAACATTTCGGGGAACATCCCCACCCCAGGGATCCAACATCTCGGGGAGCATCCCCACCGCAGGGATCCAACATTTCGGGGAGCATCCCCACCCCAGGGATCCAGCATCTCTGGGAACATCCCCACCACAGCGATGCAGCATTTTGGGGAGCATCCCTGGCCTTGGGCTCCCCACGAGGCAGCTGGGTGCTGGCAGGCACACAGCACCCCTCCGGCAGCCGGGTTTTGGCCCCGGTCGCTGCCTCCCCTGCGCAGCAGCCTGGCACAATAGCTCATTGTGGGGCCAGCTTTCAAGCGAGGCCAGGGAACGGCAGCGCTCGCCGGCGCGGGGGAAAGGCCGCTGGAGGAGCCGGAAAGTTGCTGTTGGATGGCGTTCAGAGGCCTCGGCGCAGCGGGAGGCAGCCGGCCGTGGAAAGCAAACAGTGCATGGAGCGGAAAGTGCTGACTCTGAAAGGCCGCCCTGGCACCCCCGGCACCACCCGCGGCAGCACCACCCTGGGCACGGCGAGCCCCGGGCGGGTAAATAGGGCGCAAGTGTCTAAATACCTTCCAGCAGCCCTAAATCTCCTCTTATTCTGGTGCAAAGCCCTCGCTGTTCCCAGCAAGCGCTCGGCCACGAGTACATGCATCTGCACGCGTGTGCGTGCCCCACATCACCAAGGGAAGGAGCAAAGCTCATCGCCTCGCCGCCGCGGCACCCCAGTCCGCCTCCTCGCACCTCTCCGTCCTTCTGCTGCCTTCCCCTATATTCACGTTTCTCCTCTTTCCCCGCCTCCTTCCACCTCTCTTGTTCTATCTCAGAGATTTCTAGAGAGCCCTTCCCTCAGTTTAGTCTTCAGTAATTTCAGTTCCTGTTTCAATCGCTTTATTTCCCTCAAGCGTCAGTTTAGACGGCTCATTTCAAGACACCAACCTGAAAAAGACCCGTTTGCTTTCTGGCCTCTATTTAGAGCAGCAGCTCTCGGCGCGTGCGGCTGCTTTCGAGCGTGCAAACCCCCCCCCCGTCCCACCGGCCCCGGGGATACGCTGCCTCCCGCTCCGCTGCGCTGGATGCCTGCATCCCTGGCCACGTATATGCCGGAGTCTGGAAAAACCCCGCTTGCTGCTCTGGCTTTGTTTAAATCACGCGCCTGAGCAGCCACACAACAGCACCTGGGGCCAATAAGCCGTGCAAAATCCTCCTGAAGGTGCGATTCCCCGCACAGGAGGGTTTTTCCTGCTGGGGAGCTCATCCCTCCCAGCAAACCCCTTCCCGTTAAGCTCAATTTCGATGCCCTTTCATTAACAGCTTGCTTGCAGGATGCGTTGCTGCAACAGCCAGGGACTGCTTTTGGGGGTGCAGGGCTGCGGCCGTGAGGCTTTTCCAGCGGGAAGAGCTCCGGTTCCCTCCCCAAACTCCGCTTCCCCATCCCAAATATCCTAAGCAGGTTATCGCACCCGGTGCTGGCACGGAGAGCTTCGGCACGGGAAACGGGGATGGGGGAACAAGGCAGGGGTGTCAAGGGGGGAGCATTCGCTTCGTCCGCCGCCCCCGGTGCTTCCTTTGGGGAGCGGGGAGGTGGGGTGCTCGGCTGCCGGGGCCGTTAACTGCTGGCCACCATTTCCCCAGGGGCTACCCCAGGTGCGCGGGGGCTTCCCCCGGCAGGCCGCTGGCCGGTATTTTTAGCGCAAGCGTTAAAGCAATCGTCTGCGATTGCTGGGGTGGGGATGAGGGATGCTGGGGGCCTGTAGCTCAGCTTCCTCTTCAGTTTTTAATTCCTCTCCTTCCCTCTCGCTTGCAAGGAGCGGCAGCATCCTCAGGTTTTGCAAGGGCTTGCAGAGCGCTGCGTGCTCCCCTGCTCGCACAGCCCTCCTGCGCGGGGGGGAAAACCCCCTCGAAGACCTGGGGCACGGTCACCCCGTGGGTTTTTAGCCGCTCCCCCTCCACCACGAGGCCTCCGGCGTGGAAAGGCCGCACGGAGACTTGAAAGCAGCGGATGGGAAAGGAGCTGCGCTCGCTGTTTATTTACCCAGGGCGGCCGGGCTCTGCAGAGCACGGGGCCACGTCGCCTGGCCCAGCCGCTCCAGCTGCGATGAAAAGAGCTACGGCAAGATCAAGGTCCCGCGGCGGCTCGGCGGGCGGCAAAGGCAAGCTCCTCTTGCGCCTGGAGCTCCGTGTCTCCGAGCCAAGGACGGAGCAGGCTGGGTGCTCGCCGGCCCGGTGTCCCCAGGGCTGTCCCCGTTTTGGGGTCTCACCCAGCCTCTCTGCCAGACCCTGGTGGTATTAAGCTCGGGGGTGGCTGAGCTTTCAAAACACGGGGGTGTCCCACAGGCATCGCGGGCCCACGCTATGGCTGCGATGAGGACCATCGTGCTTCTCCACCTCTCGTCCTTCAGTCCTTCCCCGGGGACGTCTTGCTTCCTGCCTGGCTGCAAGCTGAGCTACTATAAACGGCGTTATTATAAATATTCCTTATCCTGGATTCATCTGTTGCATCCTCTTTACGCCAATGACTCCTCCGCCCTTCTCGGTATTCAACAAATCTGAGCGGCGCGTTTCTGAACGCTTTGGCCTAATCCACTTCATGCTGATTCAAGCAAACAAGCGTCAATGATATTGTCCTCTGGGAATTTCCCATCACGCAAATTCACCGGCCCGATGAATAAGCATCAGCTCGTGGACCGTGAACCTCTCCGAGATGCTGGCCTCATTAATCAGCACCTCCAGACCTACACGCTAACGGGCTCCAATCAACAGACTGGAGAACACGGATTTCCTCCTGGCTTGATGAGGACGAGGGGATACCCGAGCCAGCATAAAACTCACTGGGGAAAAACATAATGTATAAAAATATATGGATTTTACAAAGATCTGAAGCACAATGGTCTGATTTGATCCATTAGGAGCCCAGAGGCAGATTTCTCCTCTTGACGGACCACAGGCTGAGGTCTCGAGGAGGAAAGCAGATGCCCAGCAGCATCTTCACGCTGCAGCGAGGGCGAGCTGGTGGCCACGGGGCTTTGCGAGTTGGCTAACCCCATTTCACAAGAGCCTGCTGAAGAAAACACTGCTATAGAAGTCATTTGGGGTGGTAAACCACAGATATCCTAAGCTCCCAGTGATGATTCAGGATGAAAGACCATTTTGAAACCCTGGAATTGTCCCTGGGACAGCGATGAGGAGTGGTGATGGTCTCCGGGGAGCCCCAGAGGACAACCCATGGTCCCAAAGCGAGAGGGAGCCGGCGGGGTGCAGCATCTCCCTTCTCCAGCCCCCGAGATCAGAGGCTGCGATGCCAGCCCGACCCTGATTTCCTATAACCACACAATTTTGTTTAAGAATGAAAAAAAAATACAGAGGTTGCTGGGATTTCTAAGGTTTCGCACTCTGTTTTGCCACTTTGCTGCCCGAATTTAAAGAGTGAAGGCAACGAATAAGCACACCGACACCGAGGGTTATGAATTACTCTTCTTTTAATTTCACATGGTTTAAAATACGATATGAAATAAGGCTACAGTATATAAAAAACTCTCCAGCAAAATGATGTGCCAGCATCAGCAATTAAAACAAAACCAATCCCCTCCTCCTTTAAGAATTCAATGTAGGAGGGACATTTTTTTTTTTTTTTTTTTTTTTCTTTTAAAAAACAAAAAGAAACAAAACAAAAAAAAAAAC
>VYZW01060231.1:69318-118101 GCA_013401315.1 Balaeniceps rex
ACACACACACATCGCTACATCTCTAAGCTACCTCAGCTCAGTTTTTTTAAAAAGCACCTGCTTTTCTTTTTTTTTTTTAATCTCGCTTTTAAAATTTTTTTCCACTTTTAAAAAATATAAATTATATGAAAATACAAGTTGGAAAATAGTCGAACAGCACAATATAACAATCTCTTTTTTTTTTTTTTTTCTTCTATGTTTATCAGCTTAAAAAAAAAAATCCCATGTGTAAAAACAAAAAAAAACAAAACACTTTTTTTTTTTTTTTTTTTTTACTGAGGCAGTTAATTCCTGGAGATATTCCATTATAACATATATGTATACATAGATTTATCATTTATTTAAACCTCTTTGGAATGTAGACAACAGCTCAGGGATGTTATATAGACCCTACCAGAGAGCAGAGCACGCCAAGGCATCCAAATTTCGCGACGTTAACGAGGAACAAGCAACCAAGCCCTAAAGCCTCGCAGAAAACCCCTCCAGAAGAGCAAGAGTCAGGAGATGGAGACGTTTCCCGCAGCATCTGAATTTATCGGTGCTTACCGGGACCAATTTTTTGGCAGAGGCATTGGTTTGGAAAGACGCGAGAAAGTTAAATCTTACAACATCTTCTATTTCTTGCCCTGTTTGGTTATTTCTCCACCTGAACGATCATGTCCGGAGCGGGACGGTGGTAGCGTGGAAATAAAATGGATCTACGCTTGCACACACACACGAGTGTCCGTGGGTTACGGTCATCCTACGCACAGAGATGAAGAGGGACAGGCAGCAGAAAAAGTGCTTGCATTTTTCATCAGTTTGGGGTTGTTTTCTTTTTTTTTTTTTCCTTTTACTGAGGTTCTTTTACTGTTTGCAAGAGCTGAGCTCCCAAGGTAGCGCTCAGGCTTTGCTGGGGAGGGGGCGAAGGGGACATGCCCCTGCATGGAGAACAGCAGCTCACGAGCAGAACACAGAAAATATCCCAAAATTACCAAACACACCTGAGACATTCCAAAACAAGACAAAATTACCCAATTTCCAAAAGCCACGTGTATTTGCCGAGGGTGAAGCTCACTCCCATGCAGAGGAGCGAGTCCCATCCCCGGCAAATCTCCATCATCCCTCTCAAACCCATCCGTCTGGTCCAGCACGTGTGTGTGGCTTAACCAAATTTTCGTGGCCTCGAAGAATAGGAGGTCAGAGGGTTCGGGTTCCAGCACATCTGGTTCAGCACATCCCTCGCCAAAAGTCAACAGGCAATTAAAAAGCAGAAAGAAAAAAAAAAAAAAAAAAAAAAAAAAGAAACAAAGACAAATCTGCAAATTTCCAGTGTATAAACAGCGCACAGCCCTCTCTGGGATGGTCTCTAAAATGGGAATAAAAAGTAAAGGAAAATAAAAAATGATGAACCTGACGCCCCTAGGACTGTTCTGCCCTTTTCCTGCTGCACTTGCGCACAGGCTGCGAGCTGGGATGGCAAATGGCTGGGAGAAACGATGGAGAAGCTCCAGCCAGGGGCTACTTCCAAAAAACAGAGCTGCTTTCCACAACTCGCCCTTTCTAACCTTTAAACCATCTTCCCAAAATCACTGGGCACGCAGAGGTTTGGCTTGGAAACCTGGAAAAAATAAGCACGGTGGAGCGGACGAGGGATTTAGCCTGGCAGAAGGATGGGGTTGGTACCCGAACCTGCGGTTCTTTCCGTCAGAAGGAAATTTTATCCCTGTTTTCTGCTTGAAAAAGGCACTTCAGCTGCAGTGGAGCATCCGAGCAAAGCAGATGTGTCCTGGGGCACGGCGTGGTGCCGAGGGCAGGAGACGGGGCGCCTGGCCTCCTGGCAGCACCCTTTATAAGGGTGTAAGGGGGAGTTTTCAAAGCAATGCCAGAAGTGGCCCGTGATAAGCTAAGGGCACTTTGCAGCTGCAATGCAAGACAGCAACCCTGAACACCTAAAAAAGCCACCCGACCGCTGAAAATCCACCCCAGATGGTGTGTCCTGTTGGGATGCTCTTTAACTACTCCTCCCCTGCACATTTCTGTGCCGTCGCACCTTGCTCGACTCCCTTTTCAGCCTGCTCAGCGGCCGCGGTGAGCCTTGGCTCTGCAGTAGAGCTCTGCCCCGGTACCTCGCCGGTGGGAGGACCTCGTCCACGATATCTACATTTTCCTTTCCTCTCTCCAGCTCGGCCAAGCTGCTTTCTCCCATCCGCCCTGTCTGCCCGAGGGGACAAGATGAAGTTTAAGCTCCCAGCAGGCAGCGTCCCTCTCCTCCTTTGGTGCATGCTCCTTTCACCTTCCTTCCATCTCATTTTCCTTCCTTTCCATCCATCCCACCCTTTTCTTTCCGTATGCTCAGTGGGATGATGCGCAGCCCCAGCCCCATGAGCTAACAGCGTAACTAATAACCTCCCTTACCTAAACCACCGCCTGCTTCCATCCTCCTTGGCTGGAGCTCCCTCTGGGCCCACTCATTTCCCCTCCACCATCACCTTTTTTCAAGCACACAGCAGTTTTGGGGCTGACTCACCCCAAAATGACCAACCGGGGATACAGAGGCGCTGGGTGCCCCCAGCTCTGGAGGAAGCGGAGGAGAGCCCAGCATCTCTGAGCATCACCTTGCCCCAGGGTCAAGCTCCCCGTCCACCGCTTCCCCTGCGCAGGGGGGTTACGTGCCCGAATATTTCAGCTCTTTGCACGCAGAGTCCTGTCCTGCCGACCCGATGTATCAGCCTGGATCAAGCAAGCATCGCCCGGCGAGCATCGCTGGAAAGCCTCTCCCCATTTCGCCCCCCACTACCATCTCACAGTGCCTCTGTAATGAACGCAACTACCTAAAACACACAGACAGACAGACAAACAACACAAAAAGAAGGTACTTTTGGTTCAAACATGTAATACTGTCTTTAAAAAGAAAACGCCCAGTGGCTCTCAGAGGCGAAAGACCCCATTTCGGCAGTCGGATCCGCACGGATCCAGCTTCGGGGTCATATCTGGGTATGAGAACGCTCACCGCCTGATCCTCAACTCACCCCGAGCCCACCCCAAAGGCGGCTGTCAGCCTCGATCTGCTCAGAGCATCCCGGGAAGTGCTCGCTGCAGCAGGATTTACGCCTCCGAACGCAAACCACGCTCCAAAAGGTTTGGAGGACAGACAGAGCAGCTCCCCCCGGGACTGATCCTGCAACCGTCTCGGGCAAGCACATGAGACCTCTCGTTTACCCCGGCAACACCGGTCATATGCTTCATGTTAATCACACCCTGACAGGGTTTGCAGGATCAGGCTTACAAAGAGCAGTAAAGAACCCATTTGCAAGGACAATTTCCTTTCTGCGTGTGCCCAGGCTGGTTAAGACATACAGCAATAAAGATAGAGCTGGTCGAAACAGGAAGGAAAAAACGTTTCCCTTTGGTTTTTCAACTTTTTCCTGATTTTTCTCCCCCCCCAATCAACTTATATATTTTCCATTTATCACATTCAGAGCATGGGAATTTCTCCCTTTTGCCCTCCAAAACAAAAACGCCAAAATTTTCTGAAAGCACCGAAGTGTTCCTTGAGCAAAAAAAGTAATTCGGAAAACGCAAAAAGACTTTTTCCCTGCAAATCTTGATAGGTTTCGTGCGCAAAACGCAGCGCTACAAAAAGGCCCCTTTTTTAACAACAAGAAAAAAAGCGGATATTTCAACCAGCTTTATCAGCAAATGGCGGAGCAAAGCGTGTGGGACTGGAAGCGAGAGCCGCACACCCAGCCAGCATCACTAGGAGCCAGTTCGGAGTTAATTTTCCTTCACATACGATTCGGAGAGGCCCGAATCGTAGCGCTACACTTCTCCAGTGGGGTCTACATAAACTAATTTGTTTTTTTTTTGTTTTTTTTTCTTTTTCCTCACTGTGATAAAACTCTCTGCTGGCATAACAGAAACGAACACGCACAATATTGCAATACTGAGACCATCTTAGAGCTTAAGACTATTTAAAAAAAAAAAAAATACTGGCACAAAATTTAATAAAATAAAACTTTAACAAATAAAAAAAAAAAAAAGGAGTCTCGATCCCTCCTAGCAAAAATTCTCTCTTTTGTAGAAAAGAAGACAACTGACAGAAAGGCGATGAAACAAGAACGACAAACAGTTCTTGGTTTTTTCCTATATTGCCCCTCCCCGAAGCAGGAATATTCACCCACTTTGGTTTTCCCTCCCCACCCCCCAAAAAAAGTTTAAAAATCCTCAAATCCTCAGGAACACTGTCATCTCCCGAACTGTCAGTTTGTGTGCGAATAACACAAAAACCGAAGGGATCCATTTGATAATATTTTTTCTAAACAGCAAGGGATGGGGAGGGGTTTGTTTGTTTTTTTAAGTGAGCTACATTTTTCTGGCTTTCTTAAAACTCAGAGTTTCACCCCAAAAAAGCCTGTCTTGGAGCTTTCAGGAAATAAAAAAGCCCATCCTTCTCCGAACCAAACTTTTTAGGTTTCAGCAAGAAGTTTGCCTCTTCCGCCACCCTCTCTCCCAACATCCTCAAAGCATCAAATCTGAGTTGCTCTTTAAAAAAAAAAAAAAAAAAAATCGAACGACAAAAATAACAGCAAAAATAAAAAAGAACCAACAGAAAAAGTCCCATCAACTCTCCAAAATGACACGGGGTGAATCCTCCGCCCCGGCCCGCCATCTTCACTCATCGGCATCCGGCTTGACGTCCAGCATGGCGTGGAGCTCCTCGGGCGTGTAGCCCAGCAGGCTCTGCAGGTCGCAGACGAAACGGTAGACGTAGCGTTTCCCGGCCGTCTTGTGGATGATGTTCTTGTCGTAGTAGTAGCGCAAGCCACGGCTCAGCTTCTCGTAGTTCATCTTGGGTTTGTTTTTCCTCTTGCCCCATCGCCTGGCCACCTGGGAGAGGGGTGGGAAGAGTCAAAGGGGGGAATGCACGTCGCAGGGAAGGGAAGGAGAAGTCTTTCTGGCTTGGTTGGGCAGCCATCGGCAAGCAGCAGTGCCGGACACGAGGGAAGGGAAGGGAAGGGAAGGGAAGGGAAGGGAAGGGAAGGGAAGGGAAGGGGCTTTCCTCATCTTTAAGATGGACACGGATGGGTCACAAGCATTAAAGTTTGGGAAAACCAGCCTCCATGCAATGGCAGAACATTGCAGAGGACTCTATGAGGAGTCAGGGAAGGGAACAAATGTCCCATCTGTTCCCCAAAATCAGTGGGAAGCCCCCCCCTCAACTGTACACGTCCTATCTGAAGAGCTTTGGCAATACGCCCCTCTCTACGGTGTTCCAGCTACTTCACACCAACTTTGGGCACAAATTACTGCCTCCTAGGTATTACTGCAGCCCAATTTTCAACAAGTTTTCAGCTGGGCTCTAATTCATTGTTTTTCCCTACACACACCCAAGACCAGAACAACGTGATTGCCCAAATCTCAGCCCTGAAGGGAGGAGGGGAGGATTATCCACACCAATATTTCAGCAGCATTTGGGCTGTGCACTTAATTCCAGGGCACTCTACCTCGTCTGGGTCGGAAAGTTTGAATTCCCAGCCATCGCCCGTCCAGCTGATGAAGGACTGACAGGACTTGTCAGTGAGCAGTTCCAGCAGGAATTGCCACAGTTGGATGGGTCCACTGCCTAGAAAGACAAAGGAAACATGAGACATTAACGCCAGGAAAAGCACGGCCCCTTCTATTCCAGGGGTGAGAGAGGCGGGGAATCCCATGCAAACAGTGCTCACTGAAAAAAATAAAACCTTCTACTATCAAAAAAAATCCGTCAGCGGCCACAGGGCAAGATCTGGGCTGAGATGACAGCTCGAGAGTTAAATCCTGCAGGTAAAAGAGCTTCCTATTTGCAGTAAGAGCTGAATATTCATGCACTGGAATGCTTCACTTCGAGTTACATAAATAGGATTATTTTTCTGGCATCCAAACTGCGAGGAGTCATTGTCTTGGCACAAGAGCACCCCCGTTCCCCCCGTGCCAAAAAGCTCCTGGCCATCGCATGAACTCCAGCAGACTCTCGCTTCCCGACCTTGACTCTTTGCTCCGTTGCTGTTTACCGAGATAAGGGGGAACCCAGGTATGAAAATTATTTGGCCTCTTTCCAGGGCATGTTGCTGCACGAATGGGCTACGCCGGCTCGCAGAGCTCAGCGGGCTGCTGGAGCACGGGGAAGACAGGCTGGCTTGGCAGACAGATCTCACCAGCTCAGGACCGGTGGATCTCCCCATCAGGGTCTTGGCATGGTTTTAGCAAAGCCATAAGCAAACCTCCCTGCGGCTGCTGGTTCCCCTAATCCAGCTGGAGAGGCACGAGGCGGCGCGCAGCATCCCACGCCACGTACGTTCAGCCTCTCCTTACAACGCCGCAGTCTCCATCGTTCCCCTGGGTGCTAATTCTGGCCAACAGCAATTTGCCTCAGGGTCCTGAGCCCGACACATCTAACCTGCAGTACCTGGTGCACCCCGCGGAGCCTGTGGCTTCGCAGCCTGGTTTTGGCTGGATTAATGGTGTACGTGGAGTGATTTCGAAATACTTGTCTCTTCTTTGCGCTTGTGTCCCAATCAAAGGTAGAGGAGAAGCCCTCAAGCCAAAACCTCTTCGATGAGCAACTTGCAAATGTGGCCGCACCCAAAATATTGCACTTAGCTCTGGGCAACGTGTTTTGGGAGTGATTTTGCCATGTTTTAAATGCAGCTTAGAATATATCACTAATAAGAAGAATGACAATAATAATAATAAACAGAGCCAGAGGTTAGAGGAAATGATTTATCCCAAAAAGAATTGCACAGGCTGGATTAGGACAGCAGGCTGGGGTAAACCCGCCTGCTGACAGCAACGAGCACAAGCTTCAAGCAGGGAAAAAAGAGTTATGTACTCAGAAAAAGGGATGGAGATCAGCCTCTTTCCACAAATGACAATGAAGGCTGTCAGAGCTGTGGCTGCGGGATAACCCGCGGAGGGAAAAGAGGGCTGTTCCCCCTTTTCCACAAGGTTTAAAATGACTCAAAAGCAGACAAGCTGCTGGGGAGGAGGAAATGAGAGAGCTGGCTCCGGGACAGGGGAATCGCTGTGCCCCGTCCAGCCCTCCCCAAATTGTTTCCCTTCTGTTATCCCTAAGGAACTGCTCCAGGGTTTTGCAGGCCTCCGCCAAGCCCTGGGGGTTATCACACAGCCATGGGCACGACAAAGCAGGGAGCTCACAGCATCTCTCTGCTTGTAAATGGGAAGACGACACTCAGCGGGGAAAGGCTCCAGCCCGTCCTTCTCGGCAGGATCTTGCCAAGACGTTGACTTCACGACCGCGCTCTCCAGTAGGGATGGAGTTGGGTTATCCGTGCCAAAACGAGGGAGGAAATTCAGATGACGCCTTCGCCTCTCATCCAAAAGGGAACAGCCAAAACCCTGGCCTGAAATGCCACCGCATCTCAAAGCTTAGACCTATTTATAGCAGCGAACTTTAAATACAGAGAAAACTTTGGGCAAAAAGGTTATTTCAGCCGCCTGAGGTCCACCCCGGGGGAATTGCAGGTGAATTCGCATGGGGCCAGTTTCTCTTGGCCCATCTGACTTTACACCAATTCCCTACACACATACAGAGAGCATCCAACACCCAAATCAGGTTAACAGAGAAACAGCCCTAGGAGACAAGACTGAAGCAAGACCAGGTTCATCACCTCGCATTGATTTCTCTCCTGCCCAACCAAAGAACACAGATTTTTTTTTTTTCATTCCTTCCCCAAAATAAGACGGATGGAAACCCATCACCTAGGCACCAGGTTCTTGGGTAAGCAACTGCACTCAAAATACCCCTGGGCCACCCTGGCTCTGCGGGAGCCTTTCAAGGTTCAAGTGTCATTAACGCCGAGCCAAGCAGCCGGCGCAGTTCACGCTTGGTGCTCGCGGCTCGGCTGCCAGCTGGCATGGGGAGGTGTCGGGAAACCCAGCAATTTCTCACCCTCTCTCCAGCAAGTGAGGTAGGGCTCCTGCCACTGCGCCGGGTGCCGCTCTGTCGGGTATTTTGGGATTTTGAAGGAAGCGGTGTCATCCTTGGAACAGGGATTCCCAAGGTCTATTCTGAGCGGCCTGTGGGACACGTGTAAAACCCCAAATTCCTCTGCGTTGGACAAGCAATTATGTCAAGAATGTGTTTACTGCAGGGCTCGCAGGCATGTCTCAGCTCCTATAAACACACGCCCTGCCAGAGGGGAAGGCAGTGGAGGCCCTGCCGATGTGCCGCTGGGGCACGACTCTGAAATGTCAGCAAGGCAGGCGATGCACGAGGTGGCAGGAACCAAACCCCGGCACATGCCCGAGCCTGCGTGCCCAAAAACAGCTCTGGGGAGATCGCAGGGCAGGAAGGCAAAATGATCAGGGAAGGGGTGCTGGAGGTCCATGCATCATCGGGTGGGCCCGTACAGCTGTAATTAGTGCTGGGAGGGCTATCTTCAGAAATGAGCTTCTTTTGCCCACTCTGCAGACCAGCAAGGAGCAGGGAGTTATTTTTTCCAACGCCTAAAAGGATTTCAAGGTGACCCTTGACTCACGCAGAGATGCCACCCCCCCGACATCGTGTCCCTAAGGCTATCAGGGCAAGCATGAAGCTGCCAGGCTTGTGTCCGCACCCCAAACCTCCGCCCCTGCAGGAGCTGGGAGCAGTGCCCATTTTCCATCACTTCTGCTTCAACCCCTCTGCTCACCCCCAGCCGGGGCTGGAAATCCCCACCACGACGCCTGGTCCACATCACTTCATGGTACAAGCACGCACAGCCGTATCGACTGCCCCAAGGCCGGCGTAGCTCAGTGGGTGTACCCCACCACGCGACCTGTTGCCTTGGTTATCTCCAAAAACAACCACCGCTGGAGTGTTCTTGCAGCCTTTTTTTTTGGATGCAGCCCCAAGGGTGGGGCGGAGGGACACAAGACACCTTTTATGGCACTGGTCCTGCCGCACACATCCAGGGGCTTCCCAGGGCAAGCCCAGCCCTGGCTGGGGAACGGGGGCAGCCCCTGCTCCACAAAAGACAAGGCGAGGACTCGGAGGGTGGTGGGATGTCCTCCTGCCCCGCCACGACCTTCGGCACCCGTGGAGGCTGCTAAGAATAGTGCCCGCCGGAGGGGCTCGCCCGCCCGACGGGGCCACAATGGGGGCCCTGTCTGGCCTTGGTGGCACTGAACGGGGTCCTTCAGCGAGGAGTGTCACACCGCAGGAATTCTCTCGCGTCAGGGGGAAAATATGCCTCTTAAGCCGGATAACGGCCGGCTGCTACCACGGGAACCGCTGGCTGAGCGGTGTCTCCTCGGCACCAGTCCTCCGATGGCACCCGTGGGTGTCCCCAGAGCAAAGGGTTTGGTGCCACGCCACCCCTGTGCCACCCTCCCTTGGTCAGGACTGGAGGTCCCCTACCACCTTCCTACCCAGCGGCTCTGGAGGGGTTTGAAACCAAAATATGCACAACGGCCACTTTCACTGGCGCGGTGATGGTGGTACCACCCGGCTGGGGCAGACAGGCAACCGTGCCGTCCCCGGGAAGGCACAGCCCAAAACACGTCATCCCCACTCTCTCTCGAGACGGTTTCACACCCCCACCCCTCTCAACGACCTCTGTTTTGTTTTCCTTCTTTCAAACAACAAGAAAAGAAGAAAAAAAAAAACCCCTACTGAAAAAAAAAAAGCGGCGCACCTATGCTTTTCGCTCTGTGGTTTGTGGTTCCAACCCAACAAAACAATTGGGCATAGCAACGTCTCCAAAACAGCCTTCGCCTTGTTCACGTGCCCACCCTTCCCGAGTCCCCTTCGATGACACTGTGGTGCTGGAGGTCCCCAATCCCCCCCTGCTACATTGGGGTCGGGGACGGCAAAGCTCGTCCCCATCGCCCCCTTGTTAGACCAAGCTCAACCGCCTCCTCCCCAGCTCTTGCCCGGACTGGTGCAGGTAGTCACGCCACCGCAAAGTGGCTCTGCATGGGTGGGAGAGCAGCGGTGGAGCTCGGATGGAAGCATCTCCAAAGAGCAGGCGTGAAGAAAGCAGGGAAGGACCCAGAAAGCACCTTCCTTGGGGAGCCACATGCTTTTGGCCACGCTTACAGGCAGGAGAGCGGCCAGGCGGGCCACTCTAGGCCAGTTCGGCTTTCCTGATGCATCTCCGTTTCGAGGGAGAACGTGCTGGGAGGACTGGTCTCACTCCTGAGGCAACTGGCAAAGCATAAGGGGTTTCGTGAACTTCACATCTCCCCCTGAAGGTGGTCCTGCAGGCCAAGAGCTGCCGTGCAACGCTCCAGCTCGTTGCTCGAAGGAGGGACCGAGCCACAGTTGCTGCTTTGCCTCTGGGCTGCTGAGAAACCGCTGCTGGTGGGTGCAGCAGCTCTGGTGAGAGCTGAGCTGCCGTCACGGTCGGTCAGCGTTGCGTGGGGCTGATTTCACTGTCATTTGCACATGTCTGGCAGGTGGAGCAGGAGCCGCTGAACCAGCCCCGAGTCCCACCCATGAGCTCCCCACCTCGCAGAGGCAAAAAGGGCTGCTGAGCCCACGCAGGCTCTGCACTGGAGGCAGAAAGCGGGCAGGAGTCGCTGGCTCGTCACGCGTGAAGTCACCCTGCAAGGGCAGGTAAAGGGTATGACCCAGAACGAGCGAGCTAACGACAACCCCTGCATCGCAAGGGCACCGGAGGTGCTGTTGTGCTGCTTCTGATTGCTGGGGCAGCAGACTGCATCTCCAAATTCCCCTAACCCATGATACAAGTGGCTACGATGCCCATACAGGCATGTTTCTCCAGAAGTGCGGGCAAGCAGGCAGGAAAGATGCTGATGTTTCTAGGAAAGCTACAGACTCTGGATCAAGGACAGCCGGATCACCGGACCATGGTGGGAGAGGGACCGGGAAGGCAGCTGCTGGCAGATTTTTGGATGCCAATGACCACAGCATGTCTGGGGAGCTCGCTGGTGGAAGCCTCAGGCCAGCAGCATGGGCAACAAGAAGAAGAGGGGAAGCAGCACACAAGCTCTCTTGAAAGAGACCCACTTTCTTTGGCACCAACTTGACTTTCTTGCAAAACAGCAGCTGCGTGTTTTCACTTCTGTGTCACAGATAAGCATCGCTCAGAAACGGAGGCTTGTCAAAGGCTTCAGGCTCTGCACCACAGACGATTTGGACAGGGCAGACGAGTTTAGCAGGCAAATTTGGGCCCTATCAACACGGTACTGCAAATGCTGATAGCGAGGATCAGGGCTGGATCTGGCTCGGGCAAAACGGTTTGGTAGACAGAAGCGCTCCTGGGCACTCAGGCAAGATAGCATCTGCAGAGGTGGCTATTCCCTGCGCTGCTTTCTGTCTGCTTTAAGGGCAGCATGGTAATGAAGATAGCATCAATCTGTCGACAAGAGAGACACTCAGGTCGTGTGTGATATTAGCTGGGAAGGGGGCATTAACTCTTCAGGTGCTGAGGTTGTCTGTAAAGGCATCAACAACTTCCTAACCAGGTCCATAAGAAAGGGCAGTATCACAGATGCAAAACCATCCTTGCAGATGTGGGATCAAGGTTTGGTGTGCACTCACTTCCCCCTTCTTTCCTCCTTTCGCCTCTCAAACACGAGGGGAATCGCTCTGCTCTGTCTGTTCAGCTATGTGGAGCAGCAGCTTGGCACATCACAGCTCTGGTGTGACCGACAACACCGCGAGATGGAAAGCCCCGGCCTGCACAGACAATGCTGAGATCCTACGTGCCACAAAGCAAACAAACACCAGGTCTTGGCTGTAAACCCACACAGGTGCTTTGGGGCACTCAAGAAACACCAAAAACAGTTCAGCCCTGAGTGGCTATTGCCAACCACAGGGGCAGAGAGAGGGTCTGAACCTCCACTTGACCTGCATCACCAGGAGGGCAGCAGCACAAGTAGGTCAGAGTAGTGGAAAAATAAATATAGGGCAGAAAGGCCAAAGACCAGTGCGGTCAGACCCACAGCACCTGCCCTCTGCATGGGCTGCACGCTTCTCTGCTACAGACGGTCCGCATTTACCCACGTGGCATCAGTTCTCACGAAGGATGCTGGGTGGCCGTGGTACCCATCGGAGGCAGCGGCTTGCAGGATCCAGCTATGGCACAGCCCCAGGCAGGGCTGCAGGTGCCATGGAGGCAAAGCTGAGCTCGATTTAGCCCAGCTGAGCTCAGGTACGGAGGGATCTGTGCCCGTGTGCAACAAGCGTGCACCTAGCACGAGCCGCCCACCCACACCAAACACTGCACTGCTGCACGAACCACGGAGCTTAAACTGAGCTCGGCTAAGCCAACGCGAGGTTTAGCACATCTGCCTGCAGAGAAGATGCATCCTGACACGCTGCTTGCCTAAATTTAGCAGATGCATTCTGTCTCCATTTCCTAGGTCACGTCAAAAAAAAAAAAAAAATCTGGCCTCATGTAAGACTCAAGCTGGCCATGCTTTGAGAGAGTTGGCCCCAAAACCAGAGGTGTCCAGAGCCGGCCCTCCCTGCAGCTATGGAAACTGAAGTTCACCAACTCCTGAGCAGTTACATATCTCCTTCAAAAAAGATAAGAAAATTGCATCAACCTCTATCTAAGCAACCATGGCAACTTGTTAAATTAGGTCAAGATGTGGGGGCAGATAACGCAGCTTTGAAAAGCTGCTTGCGAGCTGGGTGAAGAACACATCAAACGCAAATGGAGCTTCCGCCAAAATGCACCTTCTCACCAAAGCATGCGCCTCCTAGGGCAGATACCATCAGAGATCTGCCGCGGCTGCGATAAAGCACTGTGCCACCTCCCTGGGCCGCTGGCAAAACAGGCCCCTGGTAACAAAACCTGAACAATACTGTCAAGTTCTTAAAGTCAACCCAGAGAGCCCTGGAGATGAAGGACGTGATCTCCCAGGCTTCGCCCTTCCAGCCCTAAAAAGTGCACACCGTGGCATGTCTGTTGGGTGCTCCACTGGCCGGTGACTGGTGTTGGACGTGTGCTCGAGGCATCATCTGAGTGAGAAAGGGAAAGCAGGGGTCCCGGCCGCTTTGTGACCCTGGGCTGGTAATCCCCTGCTCTGCTCTTTTGGAGGCTCCACCTCCTCACCAGAGCTGCAAAGAGAGCCCAGACTTTAAGTTCCTCTGCTCTAGCTGCTACACAGCACTTCCTCCCCTGAGTAAAGTAAAAGTAATGTAAAGCAAAGCAAAAAAAGAAGGACCTAGGAGTTCTGCCTGAGAGGCAAAGGACCCAAGAAAGAGGTCCAGCACTTCTCAGTGGCCAGCCTGGATTTCTTTTTTTTTTTTTCAGAAATACACTAATACAAAACAGTTTTGAAAGTGCCCAGTTCTCCTACAGTTCGTAATGCAACATGTTCTCGCTTGCCTCTTGCTGTGACCTTCTTTCACAGCCAACCTGGCTTGGCTTTGCACCCATGCTGGGCTCCCTTTGCACAGAAAATGAAAGGCGCTGACAGGTCAGTAGGCTTTAAAAAGGGACAGAGGACATCTCTGGAGTCACATGCCTCCAAAGATCATCCGTCCAAAGATCGTTCCCAACAGCAAATGCAGGCTGTGGCGGTTTGAGGACTGAATTACTGCTTAGCAGCCTTTGGAGCAAGCAAGCAGTGCTCCAGCCCAAGGATTTCCAAGTGACTGCTGATTCTGGAAACCTCTGATTTTCATCTTCCCATTTCAAGCTTCCCAAGTGAAGCAATGCAAAAAAAAAAAAAAAAAAATCAGGCGCTCCCACTTATTGATCACACTGAAATGCCTGGGCCAAGGGATTATCTTCCCGGCTCAAAACGGGGTTTGAAATGAGGCAAGGGAAAATGTTATGCAGCGCAAAGTGTTTGGAAGTGTGCTCTGGCATTGCATTAACCGAAGTCTCCCCTTCCTGGTGGCACGAGTCCAAGGACACTCTTTGGGGTGCTAATACTCCTTGGCAAAACACAGGGTCCAGCCGCAGACTTCGGCTCCGTGCTCACGGAGGGAGCTGGGAACGCCGCCTCTCTACGGGGGCGGCTCTTTTCCATGAGCTACAGCAAACGTGGAGGGAAACATCCAGCTTGGAAAATAAAGCTCCTAGTTTTGCCAGTGCCTCCGTGCCTCAGTTTCCCCAGCTGTTAAAAAGCAAGCGACACTCCTGCCCAGGCACTGGGTACCCAAAAGACTTCCACGGGCCATAGTGAAAGGCGTTATCAGGAGAAAATAGGAATAAAAATTGCAAGTTGTGCTCACTGATCTTTTTTCTTAGGAACATCAACTTCCGTGGCGCGGCGGAGGACGGTGTCCCGGGGCGCGGCCCCTCCTACCACTCATGCCTCTCCCCACCACATCCCCCAGCCGAAAACCATTCAGGAATAGCAAAGCACACTTTTATTTTGCATAGACTTGGTCGAAACAAGCTCATTCAGCAGGCAGGGCTGAGCTTTCTTTCTAACTAAAGCTATAGCAACAAACCACTTCCTTTTTTTACACATAGCTCCTAAAATTATCTCTCCACCTCTCTTCCCCTCTGCATCTCTCCCCCCCTTACAAAAAACTAGATATCAGCCCTAAGATGAGCTGTGCGTGGGAGGAGATTTCAGGGACAGTCGCACCTCAGGATCTGCTCTGAACCTTTTGATGATCTTTATCTGCACAAACTATTTCCACTGCTTGGCTCCTCCGGGCCACAGCTGCTAGCAGCTGGGGCAGGAGCGATCAGTATGTACGAGGGAAAGGGGAACTGGCAGGAGGCTACCCTGCGAATTTTACTTATAGTACAGGGAAAAGACATGGCACAGAAGGACTGGAAAGCATTATCTCAGTTTTAGCTGGAAGCCCCATCCCACCAGGTTTCTCTCCATGGAGATGCCAGATTGCTGGAGGGCTGTCATATAAAAAGCCGGAGTTTCCGTGGCCTATCACCTTCTCATCTCTCCCAGTGCAGGGAATGGAAAATGTTTGGGTCTGCTTTGGCACCATCCCATCCCTGCCTCGCACGAAGGTAAAGAGCAAAACCAAGTGCTTCCTCCATGCCAAAAGGGGAGAAGATCATTTCACATGACACACAGCAATGCCAGAAATGCAGCTGCTCCTGCCCGAGGTAGGAAACCACATGCAAGTGGCCAGCACGTTGCATAAAAGCGTTGGAGGGGAAAACGAGGGCTTTCTACTACCTTGTGTCCTCAGCAATACAAACCAGACACCAGTTCCTACCAGATCCAAGCAGGACGCATCCAGGCGTAAATGAAAACACAAGGGATCAAATGCCCTGCACTCAGCCAGGTCCTACATCCTCCATGAGGTTTGGAGTGCCCACGCTTGAAGGACATGCAGCCTTGGGGGGCTGCATGCTCTCAGGTGTGCCCGCAGGCACGTGGCTGCCCCCAGGGGCTCCCCAAAACCCCTCACTCACAAACCACTGAGCCAGCGACGCAGACATTGGGCAACCCAGAGACCCTGGAGGCTCTGCCCTCCGCCGATGGAGAGGCTCTACCCAAGACGCTCAGCAGAGAGGCAGTTTCCTGAGGAGCGTGACCCTACCTGTGTAGCCAGCAAGGGCAGCAGCAGGAATGACAGGCTTGTCCTTGTTCATATCGGCCCGATCGCGAACATAGTCCTTGAAGGTGCCCTTGGGCTTGTGGTTGGGCAGGGCAGCGGGGTAGTCCTCCGAGTCAAAGCTGTCGTAGGATGGGACGCGCTGCAGGCTCTGGAAGGAGGACTGGCTGCTCCAGGACTGCGTGAGCCGGTCACAGCTGTCGTAGCTCTCTATGCTCTCGAAGGAGTCCTGGCCGCCCAGTTTACCTGGCGAGAAGGAAGGGCATGTGAGATGTGCCTGGCCAGCATGGGGATGCTCTAGCTTGCTGCAGCCAGGAGAAGGATGCTTTGCCTGCCTGCTGCGCAGGCAGAAGGCAACCAGGCAAATGATGCTGTCCCACTACACTTCATCTCCAAACAAACTCAAAAGAGCAGCCTGAAACTGGGATGCTTTTGTTATATTCGTAATTCAGAGCAGGGCTATCTGAGCCCTGGAGGTGTTCAGGCTGTAGAGCAAGGCAGAGAGAGTCAGGGGAACAACCCAAAGTCCTGACTCTCTACCCAAGACTGATGCCTGGGGCTAACTGGAAATTGTCCTCTGTTTCAAAAAGGCGATGACAGAGAAAGAATCCCCTTTAGACAGATATTCGAGGCTCAGTTCAGGTGCCTAAACACAAACACTCCAGGACCTCTTGCTCTTACTGCTGAAAGCTATGGGTCTCCAGTAAGTCCCATATTTTATCTGCCGGCCCTATATAAACGCTGCTCAGGCATATTCAAGGGCACTGGACACCCAGCTTCTTTACTTTTGATGTTTCCTGCAAAACTATACAGCAGCCTTTTATTGCCATATGTTACAACCAGCTTCCACCCCCAAATCCCCAAACAGCAGCAGATTTGATGGAGGAGGAGAGCTAAAGGCTGAGAGCTCAAACAGCTATTTTTCCAGTTCTGGTAAGGTGAGCACAGCTGGGATGTATCAAGGCTACTCTCTGGGGTATTTTTAGTAAAGACCAGAACATGAGAGGCCAGATCCTCAGCAGTGCTATGCTGCTTTACACCCGCTAGAGACAGCATAAGTATACTCTCTGTACTTAAAACAGAGAGCTAAAAAAGGATCCAAAGAACAAACTGAAATTGCGCTCTCTGATCTCCTGTACGCTGCCGATTGCTCAACATCTTTACTGACAAACTAAGAGCATAACAGGATCATTCAAGTTCACTAATTTCCCAAACTGGGCTAAAAACAGCTGCTGGGATTGTGCAAGAACTCCTGGAAAAATTTCCATTGGCAGAGCTACCCACAGCTTGGGCCCAGATAGTAAATCACAGGGGAACAGGAACGTGGAAGGACGCTGGCATGCTCCCCCAAATATTTGTTGTGTTGTAGTTTGGAGAGCACTTGCTGCGAAAAGACTCAACTACCACGGGCTGTGCCCTGATTGCTGGCCCAGAATCATTTGAAGTTTGGATCCATTGGCTTGATTCTGCTGGTAATAGCCACGCTTCAAACTCATTTTATTTTTTTCTTTTAGATTTTTGAGAATTTCACAGAATACACTTCAATCACTTCCTGAATCCTGCAAGGGGAAACTTAACACCGCTTTGTGCATGTTCATTAACTGGCATAACCACTTCCCTGAGAAGTCCTGCGGCACAAGCTCATTTAGAAAAGGAATTAAAAACCTGTCAGATGAACAGCCACAGTGTCGGAGACATGACTTGGGTCATTTCATTGAAAAGTCACCTAAATTTGACCTAAACGTGAGCCTTTGGAAAAATCACGCCTTGCACCTACTCAAGAGAAACTTGTGAAGAGTTTGGCAGCTACACTTTCCAACCAGACGTCCTCACTGATAAGGCAGAGTGAAACAACTCCCATGGGACCACAAAATTAACTCTTAAAGCCAACACAAAGAAAGACAAAAGGCGACTGTCTGGAAAACCTTCATCCTGAATGGAAATGACTTGACTTCGCAACAGACTAACCTTTTAATACAGTGGAAGGTGAAGCTGTACGTAAATATAAACAAGCTGGACTCTGCTTTACGTTAAGGCTTCTTTATACCACTCTGGGAGGATTAATGCCACCCAAAGGCCCTTCTACATGGCTGAAATGTAGCGTTAGTGTAAGCACAGCCGCAGCCTGTTGCATTTCTTCAACTGCAATCAGTATGTTAACGTGTTTGCTAACACCAGGGGCCCTTGGTCCCCAGTGCTGAGTTAAGGGTTCTTTCTTCCCTCCCCTGGAGCCTTTTTAGGCTTGCCAGGCTCAAGGTACAATTGCAAAAGCATGCCTGAATCATTGCATTTCAATGACAATTATTATGAAATCATCTATGTAAAAGAAAAGGTCAAGAAAAGGGAAAGACACCGATGAAAGATGGCCAGAGAAACAACCCCAGGAAGAGGAGTCTACCTAGAATTATAACACCGTATCGTCCAAGTCACCTCTCACATATTAACACTCAGCCAGCAGCAGAAGCAGAGGTAATAATACAAATAATAACTTTCCTGTCATTAGCTCTCCCAGCTTGGAAAAAGAATGAGAAACTTAAAATGAGCTCCACTGAGCAACGCGTATGCGATGCAGACCTGCAAAGGGGCTCCGGCTTTCAGAGGGAACCAGCCCATCTTCAGCTCTCGTAGCTGGATGAATGGGTTTAAATGTTCAACATCAAACCTAGCTCACAGCAACACATTACTATAATGAATTTTAGGCATGGGGACACCTGGATTCTATTCAGGATGCAATCGCAGGCAGGTCAGATCTCTTCCCCATGCCTCAGGTTCCCTACCTGCAATCAGGAGATAATGATACCCCTTTGTAAGTGACTTTGAGCCGTATGGATTAAACTTTTGCTTTGAATATATACTGTGAGCCAGATCCTCAGCCTTGCATTAAGCGATGTAATTACAAAGTAGTTGGGCACCTGGGCCCCATGTGTTCAGAATTTAATAATATTAATTGAAAAGGCATTTGGGCTCAGATCCTCAAAAGTGTTTAGGTGTTTAAATCCCATCATCTCAAACAGGAATCATGTACCTATAACTCTTTGGAGATGTAGGGTTGTACCATAAGGATTCAGGGGGTCTTTCAGCTCTGTCGCTGACTCAGCCCATGACATCTGCATCTCCTAACAAAGCACAGGGCTTGGGTTCATCAGAACACATTACCAGTTCAAGCAAACAGCCATCAAAATCAATGGAGATAATGGATAAAGACTTTGGATCATCAAGTGTAAAACCCTTCAGAGCCTTGGACAGCAATTTCTGATGAGAACTTGTGAAGGATTTGTGGGGTTTTGCCTGGTCTCCGAGGAAAATGGGATTTATACAACCACACAGCAGTCTGTCCTCCCTAATAACCTTAAAGCCTATTTTAACTTCACTCAAGTTTGACATCAAAGTACAGAGCCAGAAATGCTACATTGCTGCAGATGTTGTAAAAACAGGCCGCAGAGTAGAGAAAAGAAAGACCTTCTTCACGTTTTCCCCAGACAGAAAGGCAGGGAGGGCTCAAAGCCATCAGGGAATCCATCTGGGAGTTCAACCTCATAAGATGTACGGCTTCGTTACTGGCATTGCACGGTGCCCTGACGGCCTCGGTCCCCCCAAAGTACATCTCCTACAGAGGGGAAGGCAGCGCTTATGTTGATACAGGTAGAGGTGGCAAGAACCCAAGCAAACCCTGGGAGATGCCCAACTTTACCTCGACTGGCACGTCCCATGCACATGTTATCTGGCGTTACTACTTCCTGCTTGATCGTGAAGTAGTCTGTCTGCAGGGAGTCCGTCTGGACTGGGTCACGCAGGATGACCGAGGGATAGTCGTTCTCATACTTGAGGGACAGGAGCTCTTCTGAGCTGATGGGGTGGAGGGTCTGATAGGACTCTGTGATGAAGCTGGGCTCAGAGAACTCGGAGGGAGGCACGCACTGCGCATGCTCGATGCCATAACCTGCTGGCAGAAGGGGAGCATCAGAAAGCAACTCAAACACAAGCGGCTCAAAGAAACCAGAGCGTTGCTCACTCCCCCTCCAGTCTCGCACAGCACGGTGAGATTTGAGGTCTGCAGTGCAAGAGGGGACTGTCTTTGGATATAAAATACCTGGAACAATTGGGCACTAATTTTGAGTAAGGTTTCTAAACGCTACAGAGAGATTGTGTCTTGTAATTGCAGCAATTTAAAAAAATAAGACATCCTCAACCGCCATCAACGTGCATTACGCCAAACTCCTCTCAAGCAAGCTGCTAGTAGGAAAAAGCTGGAAAATCATGAAGAGCACAGTCTCAGCAAAGGAGATACAGGGCAAAGAAGTTTCATGGATGATTTTACAATACATAGATGAGTCACTTCTACGGTCACCTCTCCTCACTGGCCAGAGCCTGCAATCCCAATTCAGGTGAGTTGGGTCTTTTTGCTAGTTCATGAAATAGATCACAGATTTCAAATGCCCTTAAAGAACATCTCCAAACCAATGGCAATGGGAAGTGTGGGAGTCTAGATTGATGACTCATCTCTTTCCTTGCTAGGCTCCTACCTAGCAATTCAGAATTAAGCCTTCTTCCCCCACACACCCCCCTTTTTTAATACATTTTTTAAAATCCCTAATGTTCTGGGGTGCTGACATCGCTTTTCAGGTCTACTGAGCTACAGCTTCAAACAAATAGGGCTTGCACAGTCAGATTATGGCATCTCAAGGCAGTTGCCAAAAAATAAAGGTGGCTTCTAGATAAACCCAAAACACTAGGAAAGACAAAATGACACACTTTGCGTGCTCTGCCATGACAGAGCAACAACCGCGTGGTGCAGTCCTCACGTGATGCAGACAAACCTCTAATAGGTGGCACTTTCATGCCTGGAAGCACCAGAATGATAATTGAGACTTACTTATTAAGTAGTCTGAAGTATAGCGGGATTCTGGATATGTTGTATTCACTCCGTTTGCTGGGTATGGTTTTACCTCTTCTGCAAAGACAAAAGGAAGGAAATGTCACATGTCCCTAGGCATATCGTGCTTCGCAAGACTTGCTGTAATACAGCGAGGTCTGAGCTTCCTAAAATGCTCCTCTCTGGGTTAAACTGGGACGTTCAAAGGAACAGAAATCCATTAGGAGCTGAAATCCCACCGAAACAAGTGCTTCATGCACTTGGGTTCCTTTGGGAATTCTTGCTGCATGCATGCCCAAATTTAAACAAAACAAAACAAAACAGCAACAACTTTCTCAATCAGAGGCTCCAGGTGGTTCTGTGTCGTGGTTTAGCCCCACTCGGCAACTAAGCACCACGCAGCCGCTCGCTCACCCTCCCCCTCCCCGGTGGGATGGGGGAGAGAATCGGAAGGGCAAGAGTAAGAAAACCCACGGGTTGAGATAAGAACAGTTTAATAATTGAAATAAAATAATAATAATAGTAATAATAATAATGATAATAATAATAATAATAATTGTAATGAAAAGGAGAACGAGAGAGACAAACAAAACCCAGGGAAAAGAAAACAAGTGATGCAACCGCTCACCACCCGCCGACCGACACCCAGCCAGTCCCCGAGCAGCGATCGCTGCCCCCCGGCTAACTCCCCTCGGTTTATATACTGAGCATGACGTCATATGGTATGGAATAGCACTTTGGTCGATTTGGATCAACTATCTTGGGCCGTGCCCCCTCCCAACTTCTTGTGCACCTGGCAGAGCATGGGAAGCTGAAAAAGAAAGTCCTTGACTAGTCTAAGCATTACTTAGCAACAACTAAAACATCAGTGTGTTATCAGCATTCTTCTCATGCTAAATCCAAAACACAGCACTATGCTAGCTACTAGGAAGAAAAGTAACTCTAACTCAGCTGAAACCAGGACATTCTGAAATACTAATTGCATCATTTCCTTGCTTGCCTTAATTTTTGTCGTCTTTCATCCTCTTGAGGATTGCTTATCGCGCTTACATGTATGAGCTCGTGAAAAAACCCCACCGTACAAGGACAGTTGTTTTCCTGAAAAAGCCCCTATTTTTAGACCAGCAGTAGGTGTGTGCAAGTAATGCATACCAAAACCAGCTCCTACAACCCCAAATGAATGCTAATTCCCAGCCTACGCAGCACCTTTCACCTTACACCTGATGCAGGCAGAGGATCCCATGCTCAGAAAAGCTTTGTCACACCGTCCACCACCCAACTCCTGATACAGACTCCACGGTGTATATACAGGCAGCTCGCAAAATTTTAGCCTTTCTATAGGCATAATTCGCTGAGAAGGAGCACGTATCACATCAAAGCACAGATTCTCTGCTTTCCATTGCTTTTTCCGAGCACTCTGGTACTCCTGGGCTTGGCGCTGCATTTGCTTTCCCATGTAAAAGCCACATTTGCTCCTACCCTGACCAGTTTTTCCATTAACACCTTACTCATTTCAGCACAGCATGTGGGCAAAGATACCGGCATGGGAGATTTTATTTTCTTTGCAGAGGGTAACCAAAATAAAAAACACACAGACAACACCGGGTTATGTTTATTTCTGCTGAGGCTAAAGAGAAGCGAACCGAAGATAACGCACGTTCGCTTGCAAGGAGCCTAATTTTGGCCCTCTCTCCTGGGGATTGCAGGGTGGAAAATATTCTCTAACAAAAGGAGGTTTTGTGCAAACAGAGAGACCTAATGAGAAACGCTCTCTTCCTCTCCCCACGATGTCTGCCAAGGGGCAGGGTGGGTGACCACAGAGAAAGAGAGCAACCTTCGGCTATGCTTACTGTCAAGTGGAGGGCACTGCTGACTGCTGGTAACTGAGGAGGTTATTTTAGGAAGAAATTTGGAAAAATATGCCTGAAAATACCCAAATCCATGCAGGGAAAAGTCGCCCATCTGCTGCCGTTTTTAAACCCTGAGCAGCCTGTGGTACGTGAGTCACTCTCAGAAAGCGCTCACAAGGGAGGCATGTTAGCTGAAGGGACAGCAAGGTCACAGCCTGTCCCAGCGTGACCCCACGCCGGCGGTCGCACCGCTATAGGTAGAGCCAAACATTTTGGGGTTAACCACCACTCCCAGCATCAACAGCCCCAAGTGATGACGGTGGGTGGCTGGGGAAGATGGAAGAGACAAGGACTGGCAAGTTGGACCCTGACTCCATAGACGAGCCTGGGGAAACCTTGATCTCTTCACGCTTCACGTCCCCAGCTGCAAAGTAGAGACAACCATCTCCTCTTGCGTGGGGAGAGATGCGACAGGGAGAATTTTGCATGTTATGTTCGTACAGCACCAGCACAACAGAACTCAGATCTTGTCAGGGGTTTGGAGATGTACTACCAGTAAGACGAGTCCCATGACTTACAGGGAACAGAAATCAGTCCTTGGGGTGAGGCTGGTTATTTCTTGGAAGCTCTTCTTAGTTACTCTCCAAATACTTCACAGATATTGCCCTTCTGGGAAATTTGTGAAGAACCCACCATAGAAGCTAAGTCTCAGATATCTTATGCAAGAAGTGACAAAGTCACCAGTAAAACTGAACACAGAACGGAGATTTCTTGGTTCCCAGGGCTACACCAGCAGTGTTGCAACAAAGAAATTCAGCTTTATTCTTTTTCATAGAAGAAAAGCTGCAACAAGAACAAAGCTTTTTAGTTTCTTTGTAAAAGCTCCTCTCTCAGACCTTTTACATCCTCATCATTGCAGCATCTGAACACCCATATGTATGTCAGTGCTATAAGGAAACATGATCCCTACTTTACTGTGAAACTACAGGCCCAAGTTCATCTCCGTACCTCGGGGAATCTGCAGGAAGGAGCTGCAAACCCAGCTCTGATGCCTCAGTCAGTACCTGCAGCACATCGCAGCCCTCTCCAGTGGGTTACAGCCCAAACAAATGAAGAAGGGTTGCGGGAAGGCAGAGCTGCGTTACAAGTGATGGCTTATAGCAAGGAGAAATTGGACTGACCGCAAGGTTTTGCTTTGTTTGGTTAAACTGCTTGCTGTTGATATAAGCACTCAATTAAAATTATTCAAAACAAGAACAACAGAACAGATATAGAGTCAAAGAGCAGAAAAACAGCCTGTCGTACACAGACCCTGGGAAGAGCTGTGTTTACCTTTTGCAAACCACAGGTAGCAGTAAAATTAGTAATCAGCAATTAACATCCATTTGTCAATGGTTTCCTGGAAGGCATAACTTTGCTCCCCCTCCCCTTCCTGCCACCAGTACAGGCCCGCTGACAAGCACGCAGGGTCGGTATGACAGCGCAAGGGATATTCCAGGAAAGCAAATAGCTCTGCACAAAAAGGAGCTAGAGAAAGAGCCCAGATTTGCTGCTGCTCCTGCTCGTGGCTCAGTTAAAGGTGTTAAGCTCTTCACCTGCTCCTTTGAAACCATCGCAGGTTAAGTGTTGCTTGGGCATCCAGACGCTATGAAAATCGATACCCAAAAATCAATGTGTGTGTGTGTCCAGTCAATGAATATTAATGCCCTTAAACACTGTCATGCAGGGACTGGCAGAGATGGCTTCTCCTGTCGGGGGGACAGCCACTCAACAAAATGCCATTGCACCTTTTGGGACACGAAACAACGCAAAGCAGCTTCCATTTCCAACTGGGAAATTAGGGTGGGATTTTGGTGGTATTGTTGTACCCAGTTCCACCAGAGGAAGTAGGAAAATTCACAACAGGAGCTGAACAAGCTGAGGAGGAACGCTTTGGAAAATCCCACCGTCGTTTCCAGGCAGGCAGAGTGTCCCTGCCCGCTGTGGATTCCTGCCAAGCGGCCGGCGCAAACTCCCTTCCTCTTTCAAGCAGTGCCAGGATTTGCATTGCCCACTACCGGTTGGGATGCCCATTTGAAATCCTACTGGAAAGTTGGGCTTTGAAAGCTGCTTTTACTGGGAATAAAGACTAAGGTGAACACCTCATTGCACAGCCAGACCACGAGCCAAGGTCTTTGGAAAGGCCCAAAATCAGGTTAGCCAGGACGGCGTGAGCCATGCACCCTGGGGACTCCAGGACTCACCTTTCTGCAAGATATCCAGATGTTCCCAAAGGATATCTCCCACAAAGTCAGGCGCTAGCTCCAGGAAGGAGTCCTTGCCCAGGGCGCAGAGGGCAGCTCCGTTCATGCAAAACTTCTGGAAGTCCACTCCCTTCAGGCTAAACTCGTTCACCGCCCACATCACCCAGTCCCGCACGTGCGTCTCCGTCCACTGCTGGGGATCTGCAAGAAGGGGTTGTAGAAGAGATCCATTAATGTGCAACCACAAGCCATTCCCCCAGGAAAACAGGACACAAACAGTGCTACAGCTGTCCCAGTAGATATGCACCTGCAGAGCTTCATCCCAGAGACAGTCCATCGGCATAAGGGTAAAATGCAGTGGGGCAACACTGCACCTACAGTTTGGATCAGCCGTATTTCACACAAGGAATGAGCTTTGGATTTGTTTGGGACTTTCATAAATCCCACCAGTTCTCTGACCCCTTCTCCCACCCATTTCTCCATTTTGCTTGGTTTCTCCCTGTCATCAGCCTCTTGTAAAGGGTCCCCGCTGCTTCTCCATATAGTGGAGATGACTTGCAAATACAAGTCCTGGAGCTGCCTCCAAAAGGAGCAGGTCCCCAAAGTTGCAAGAGCAGTTGTCCAGCAGAGGTTAGCAGGACAGCCAGGCGCAATCTGTCAGACAGTTGTAGTTTGCAAGCGGTACTGAAAGGTTTTGCCTGTACGTCCAGATTTTTCCAGCTGAAGCAGCCAAGAAACGAGGCAATACTACCTGAAGAGAATCAATAAAAGAGATGGCGGATGTGGAGAAGGGCAGCCTGGCAGGAGGACACGATCTCTGTGTCTGCCACAGCTGCTCGCTGGGAAGCTATGTCTTACCTTTGGGGATTCCCAGCCGCTGTTGCTCTTTTGCGAAGCCGCTGAAGGTGGCTTTCAATGCCTGAGACATCATTTCTTTGCTGCTGGGAGTTAATAAAGGCACATCCGCACATTCCATATCTGAAAGAAGAAGGAGAGAAAAATGGCCATAAGGACATGGCACTGGGAAAGACGACAGGAGTCATGCTGGCCACTGAATTGTCAGAAAAACAGAGAAATCTTTTTTTCTTCTGAAATTTCCACACCCAGACCCTCTAGCCCTACACCTAAACCCTGCAAGTCCATGAGCAGGCTTCTCAAATACAAGAAGAAGAATCTTGTGATTATAATAAGCCTGTACTTAAAGGTCATAAACAAGCCCACGTCTGGTAAGCTAGGTTACATGGTGCACATGGTCTCCCTACAAGCCAAGCATGAATGCGCTACTGGAAATTTGACAGTGATATCAAAGACCTTTACGGACATCAGCCTGCTGGGCTTCATCACCCCAGGTGGTGTCTGGAGCCTGGGAGATAGCTGAGCAGCTCCAGACACCGATGAAGGTAGAGAGTCCCACATCAGGGTGAACAAGAAAGCAGGGAGACATCTCTGAATTACAGCTCCACCTCTGGGCATCCCGGTCGAGAGAAAAGCAAGGGAAAAAAATTAATTTTAAAGAATCACGGGCAATCCTGGAACAAGAAAGTTGACAGCAGGCTGAGGCAGGATGAAGAACCGGCAGAAAACCCATTCGAGGAGGAAGGGAAAACAAAGAGCTGGAAAATCCCACGTTAGCACAGAGTTACATCATGCACAGCCCATAGCACGGAGCGACGCGATTCGGGGTGAGTCACTGAACAATGCTCAGCCGCCCCCATGGGAGAGCGCAGGGCCAAGCCAAGAGCCAGGCCTTGGAGTGAGTCCTGATGAGAAGCAACGCTCTTCCTTTCTTTTTTTTTTTTTTTTAATTTTTCTAATTTATTTGGAAGGATGCGGATATTTGTAGCCAAAGAGTTTCATAAACAAAAGCAACTGTTTGGAAAAAAAAAAAAAAACAACTCCTCGATCTGAATAAAGGTTTGGCTCTTTTTCATATATTTTAAGCATTCCTGAAAAACATCTTTCGCAGAGAAGGAAAGCCTCATACAACCAACGTCTCAAACGACTGAACTTTATCGGTCTCATATGTAAATCTCCCACCTGAGGCTGGTTTAGCGCTGTAGCCTATTGGAAATTTTTCAATGAAAACTTCTCAGTGGAAAAATGACAACATACGCAAGCTCTTTTGGTGTTTTCATGAATGTCTGGATGTAGACATCAAAAGTCAAAGAATTCTCTGTTTTGTGGAAATCTCAGCCACCTCTACGTTAATTTAAGCTCTGATTTAATAAGCCATTATACCTGCAAAATGCTGGCGAGTGCTTGTTTCAAGCAGCGTTGAGTGCATCCCTAACGCAACGGCAAGTCAGGGCTGGAGGCAGCGCTGCAGCCGCCCAGCACGGACAGCCCAGTGCAACAACGCCGCTTTCCAGTCTGACCCAGTCTGGGGCTCCTGTTCCACTCAGGTCCTCCACAGCCAAACTCACAGGCATCATTTGACGTCCAAACAATACAATGTTGGGGTTTTTTAGCAAGTGGGAATCTGGGGGTTGGGTCAATAGGCCCCCACGTGCAGCTCTGCAGCATAGGGTGAGGTTGACCATGCTGCAAAGCATCCCCAGATCGTCAGCTGGATGCACCAAATGCAATTCCACCGCCAAACCAAACAGAACCACTTTTCTGTCTCCATCTTTGCACCTTTGACCTATCGTCCCCAAGTAAGAGACAGGCAAAATCACCCCCTCTATTTGCAGCTCCCTCTAACGTTAGTCACCGGGGCACTCATGTAATGATTTGTGCGACTCTTTCCTCAGGTAGGACCACTAAAATGCCTGACACTGAGCCTCTCGGGACCCGATTCCTCCCCCTAATCCCACGACATAAATCAAGGATTCCCTGCCACAGTGGAAGCATCGGGACCTTGGAAAGCAAATAATACATTCAAAGGCTATTTGGCAAATTACACTTCATTATTTACTGGATTTGGCTGGAGAGGGCACGGAAAAATGAGCAGCCACCCTCGCTATCTCTGCTCTCCATCTGCTGCTCTGAGATAACACTGGGAGAAAGTGGTTCAGTGCCCCTTTCCCTTCATCCTCATGTTACATTTTAATGCTTTGCTTTCTGTGCTCTGTGGTTACAGGGACCACCCAGGAATCCGCTCCCCTCCGCCGGCTGGTTAAACGGCAGTTCACTGCTCCCGGGTGCTATGGGAAGATGAGTCAGACTTAGGCTAAGAAAACATTTCTAACCCCAATTTTTACACTGAATCACTCACGAAAACCTGTGCAGAGATGACCTCCTTAGGCAAGCCACGAAGAGCAGCAGGGCAAGGTGAGGCGTGCGCAGAATTGTATTTTTATTTCCACAATACAAGCGAGTACCTATCACCGATCCCTGTTTTCTGCCGCAGGATTCATGGGGTTGGGTTTGCGCATACCCAGCGAATCAATTTTTCAGTAGCGGGGGATAAGGTTTCGGTTTAGTAAGGTGAACGCTGAGCTCTGCACAAACAACATGTCAAAACAGGGAAGACTTAAAAGCGATTCCCAGGGAGAGGTCATCGGAGAAGCAAACAGTCTATTTCCAAATTTAAAAAAAAAAAAAATTTTAAAAAGCAAAGTGCCAGAGGAGGGTTTCTATTTAAACACCAAAATAAACCAAAATGTGCATTTCAAGGCTTCTCCTTCAAAATACGTTGTACTTGGCAGATTTAGGATTGAAACACCATCTACTTTTTTTCCTGTTAGACCATAGCTACTAGTTCAAATTTCTTCAGAAGACAAAACAGCCAAAAAGCCCCAAGCCTGCTAACGTTTGCAGAAGCCTTATTTTAGTCAGCAGTGTCCCACATCTATAGAAAAGCTCACACGTGTAAAATTAAACTTGTTTGTAAAGCTCTGCATACGTGTTTGTGGACAAGTCTTAGCTGCGTGATCTCGAAGAGACGCGGGGGACAGACAGTTTTTAACCTAAATTCTGCCTCTGCTGGTTTTGAGATACTGAATTTACTTAAATATAATTTTCTTGTTAATCCCTGAGTGTCCAGGGAGCACGATGGGTTTTACCCGGCTCTCCCCGATGCAACTTTGCTGGGTGCAGGGAGGAGAATCGAGCCCTGGCGATGTCCTCCATTGCCCGCAGACAAGTCCTTCGCCTTCAGTTTGGGATGCCTAAAGGTCAGAGCCAAGCAGAATTTCGGTAACAAAAGCAACCCGGGCTTAGCTCCCCCGGTTTCAGCTTTCACTGCCATCTGAAACCTGTTTCCAAGATTTTAATCAAATCTTGCACAAATAAAATGTCTCCTTTTGTGTACCTCCTGCTGTCCACAAAGTACACACACGCATGCATGTGTGCACACACACGGGCTCGGAAGAAATGTATGGGAAGGAGCATTAGCCAGCACCAAACCCAGCTGTTGCACCTAAGCTCAGTTTAGAAATTCCAGGGGTTTAATCCGAAAAGCAAGCGTAGCAGCAGGGGCCAGGCGACCACGGCGTTGCATCCCAGACTCGGTTTGCTGTATCGTTTTTATGACGCCTATTAAAGCTTCATCGACATGGCTGCCACGTGCAGTTTGCTGCCCAGATGCCATGTCCTCCTCTTGCTGCCGCTGCACTGACAGCGAACTGCATTTGATTTTCCTCCTGGGAGACCAGGCAGGGTGTTACGGTTTGATTTTTAAATACTAACGGGAGTTGCAGTCGCTCTGGAAAATTATGTCACCAGCATCTCCAGCATCTGTAGAGCAGAGATAAGTAATTTGCCTTGCATGGTGGGAAGGCAGAGAGGGACATCTATTCATCTGGCTGCAGCTTTCCAAAGCAAGGAGGGATCTGGGGGCTCTGTTTGAGACCCCAGAGGCTTCTCAAACTTCTCTATTCTTCCTCCAGCTCCCTGACGTTCCTGGGGACAGGACTTCAGAAAGACAGGAGGATAATAACAACCCTGACAGTGCCGAGAGCCAGCGCTGCATCCCTATATGGGTTTTATGCTAAGGGGGATTGCCCAAAACCCACTGCCCCGCTTGTGCGAGGTGTTGCACCAACAGATGTGAAGCCTGGGAGAAAACCAGCCAGCAAACAGAGGCCAAAATCACTGAGTGCATCTCCCAGCCAAATTCCCACTCTGCTCTCACCAGGCTCCGCATGTATAAACTATTTCTACGCATCTGATCTTTTTAAAGGACTACGATTTACAAACTTTAGGGATTTTGACCTTAAAATGCAAGCGACTCTGCTGCATGCCAAAGCATTAGCATCTGATCGCATAAGCAAAATAAATGGCAGTAAAGGAAAAAAAGATGCTCTGAGCGGGAGGATGGGAGGAAAGTCATTTTTCACCAGAGCTTCCACTCGGGGTCAATGCATCTTTAAAGCTCCTCTCGGCCACTCACTTTTTCTCCCATCAAAAGCCCCAGTGTGTCCTTGTCTGGTCCCCGCTATTTTACCCAGTAGCGTGCGTGTAAATGGATGTACAGCGGGTCAGAGTGGAGCCAGCTGACCCGGCGGCCTCCTCCTGCCCTTGCTCTGATGGATGGACACCAAGGTCAGGAACCCAACGCCCTGTTGTCTCAGGTAAAAGCCTGCTCCTTGCCCAGCCTCCTCGTCCTCCCCTTCCCAGGCCTGAGATTAACCCCGCAGCATGCTGCTATCACGAGGATTTCAGGCCTTTTGGTGGCTTGAAAGAGGCGTGGGGACAAGTTTGGGAGAAGATGCATGTTGGTTTCAAACCAGATCATTTGCAGAGAGTGAAGAAAAATCATCTCTCTGGGACTGTGCATCCAAGGGCTGCACGAATTTGTGCCTGTCTCCCTCAAAAGACCTCAGTCCTTGAGCCCGGAGCTGGCTGAGATCCTCCCTGAGCCCCCGTGCATGACAGCCACCAGCGCTGCCCCACCTCAAGGTGTCCATAGTCCAGGACATTCCGCCACCGCTGGATGTCTGCAGTGGAGCAGGAGGAGTTTCTCAGAGGCTCTGCAAGGAGCAACATGGGTTTGCTCTCCTACCCTCCTCCCACGTGCCCACAGTGAGCCCATCACCACCAAGCCCCAAGACCCCCATCTCCAGCCTACACCAAGCCCTCGCTGCCTGAGCTCGTCCCCCCACCGAGCCGAGCCCAGCCTATCCCAGCCTTCACGAGGACCAAAACTAGAGCAGAGTTAGGGATGGGGGAAGCTGAAACACAGAAGATTTCCCAACGTCCCCCAGCTGGCAGGGTTCAGCAGCAGAGAAACCTTTCTCAGATTAAGAGGAGGCTGGGGAGAGAGGGGCTGGGAGCTGAGACCCTTCCCACGCTCCCCGACGAAGCAGCCCGGGCACCGCAGAAGCACCATCTCCCCATCTTCTCAGGTTTCCACCACCACCACCAGGCACCTCCACTCCCCCCCGGGGCAGCTTTGCCTTTCCCAGGTGCCTCCCGCTCTGGAGCAGGGACGCCTGGGCAAATAACCCCGGCTGAGCCCCCTGTTATTTAGGCAGGATTAGGCAAAAATTTGTCTGCACTTTTGAACTGTTTTCACAAGCGTTGCCTCTCACTCCCACGCAGGAAGCAGGAGAGGAGCCGGCCTGTTCCAATTAGGGCTCCTCGGACTGAAAGGGCAGCGAAATTCGCAGGGGGCAAAGGGAAAGCAGGAGAGAAAGCTGGAAAAAAGGGAACAGGGGGAAAACTGGGAAGAAAGGACAGATGGGGAGAAGGGGTGAGCACTGGGAGAGGCGTTTGCTGGTGATGCAGGGACAGGACAGGGGGAGAGAGGCAGAGGACCGGGCAGTATGGAGGGGAGATTTGATTCCCCTTCCTGCAGCAACTTGCCAGAGACCAGCCCTGCTTCCCTCTGCAAGGAATGGCACAAAAGGCACAGACATTTGCTATTTTAATTTAAAATAAATATATTTCTCTTAAAAAAAAAAAAAAAGTAAAAGAAAAAGAAGTCTTTTTTTTTGTCCTTCAAGCAGTGAAAAATAAATACTCTGAGATGAAAGCCGGGCTTCAAGAGAAAAACAAGAGAGGAAACCGAAAGCCCACACTGCTTAGCGCTGCAGAAAGCACAACAAAGCCGGCTTTCTTCCGGCATTCAGCAGCTTTCTTATGGAGATGTGGTGTGTCATGGGGGCGAGCTCTTCCCCTAAATAAAGGGCCTGAAAACCGTCTTCCCTAAATACAGATAAAAGCATCTCTTCCAAGTTTGGACTCTCGGCACTTAGAGCATCACAGGGAGCGAGGAAGGGGAAAGGTTAAGGTGAGGGTGAGATGTCAGGATGCTCTGCTCGGCCTTGGGCTTTGGGGTAAATTGCTTCGCCCCTCCGTAAAATGGAGGCAGCCTTGCATGGGTGCAAGCTTGCTAGAAGAGGGTGCTCGGAGGAGACATGCCCACAAGGAAAACTGGACACAGAGCAACCAAAAGTTGAGAGAGGGTTTGTTTTGGCTCTGGGTATCTTGCAGCTGGCGAGGAACCAGGCGGCAGCACCGGCAGGTGAAGGATGCTTCACCCACTATCCTGACGCTATCAAAGCCGCAGGCTTCGCCCTCTGAGCCTCCCTGCTGCCCTCGTTCAGGCTCCTTTCCACTCCCTCTCTCTCTCTCCCCCAGCTTTATAATGTGGGTGTTGGATGGAGATCCTGGGAAAGCGGCATCCCCTGCAGTCCCAGGAGCTCGCAGGGAAACAGCAGCCTGGTGGTCAGCTCGCTCGGTCCTCCCTGGTTTTTGTGGGGGAGAGGAGGGAAAGAAGTGCTAGAGAAACCCCTGGGCCAAAGCTAAGCAAAACCACAGGGCTTGAGTCAACGCTCGCTGCAATTACAGGAAAGTTTCCCCAGCCTCAGAAGGCAGGGACAGGACCTACGGTTCATCTTCCTGCAGCAACTTGAAGCAGGGTTTCCCTCGGTGGAGGGCTTCGCTCCATCCTCCCCATCTCAGCTGCTGGAAGGAGCACAGATGGATAAAAGCAAGCACCGGGGAGATGCAGCCACCTCTGAGGTTGGGGAACGTGGCCACAGTTTAACAATGCTCATCAAAACTATGCAAAGCAGTCAGCAAAAAGATTTTTCCATCAAGACAAAGCAACAGCAGAGGTTAGGCTGTGCTACACGGCTGGCGTGGTTTAGCTCCAGCACCGCTGTTAACACAAGACCCCCCCACCGCAAAGGCAAACACTCTTGAATCAGCTTCAAAACAGCTTCTGTCGCTTTAGATTTAACAGCATGGCAATTAAAAACTTGCACAAGCCTTTTCCAAACCCGCTGGCCTGACGGCAGAATCCGGGGTTAATTAAACCCGTGCAAAACCCGTGCGGAGGCTGAGCTCACAGGTCAGACCAGGAGGCTGCAGCCAACGCAGAGGCAGCGAGGAACAACCTCCACGTGCCCAAACCACTCCTGCTTGGGAGTTGAAGCCTCTTCTTGCAGCGGTCAGGCCCTTATCTCCCCTCACCCTCCTGCTTTCCCAATCGAACATCACGTGAGCCAGGGCGTCCTCTCTGAACGTAGGATTAGCATCTCACTTTCAGGCTTGTTTGCCCCCGATCCTTCCTTAGCAGGGCTGGGAGGACACTCCCAGCCTCGCGCAAACCTATGAGACATGCTTCCCCTGTGATAATTCGCTCTAATCCCCACTAACCGCGCTGCTAAAGAGCTCTAATCCCCATGCACAGGCACACACGCATTAATGGGAGCGCAGGGTGGGCTCAGCAAAGCCTGTAATGGACACCCAGCCCTGACTAAAAGGAGGTCAAGTGTAAATAGCAAGTCCAGGTCATGCCTGTGTCAACTGCCCCGCATCAGTGCTCCAGCTCCGGGAGATGCTCCTCTGCAAACAAGCGGCTAAAACCCAGCTCCTCACACCCTGAGTCCCAGCAGCAAAGCTCAAATTGCTCAACAGCAATGAGAAAAAAAGAAAAAAAACCCTCCAAAAACCCAGCGATCCCCACCGAACAAACAACTAGATATTCATTTGCTTCTTGGAAGGGTGCCCGAGGTATTCAAATGGCTCACGCCTGGGACCAGAAGCCTCTTGAAATTCCTTGCTCTCTTCGGGCTGGGCTGGGAGCCCTGCAAGGCCAGCCCTGCTGGCTTTGCCACCCTGGAGGTTTCCACAGCCGCAAGAGCACGGCCTGAGCCCTCCCAAAGGAAACCCATGACTGGGCTCGGGCACTCCGCAGAGGAGACAGTGGTCCAGGTCATCCACAACCAGCACTTCCCACCATCCACGAGAGCGTACATTTCTTTCCAGCCAGGTTAAACCCAGGATTTATGCTGTTCTCACCTCAAATCTCTGGCTGATGATGCCATTTCTGGCATCTTTGATGAAGAAGTGATGCGACTGGAGGATTTGTCCCAAGAGAAGGATGCATCCCAGTACCCTGACAGAGATTTACCCTGAGCTGCAAAAGCACACACAAGATGCTACCAAGGTACTACCGTAATCATACCCAGGCAGTTCAGATTGAGCATTTCTCTATCCCAACAAACCCTCACTCTCTCCTCCAGATATTAATCTCCCTCTCCTTCATCATCCAGGGATACAGACAGACATGCAATGGGGATTCAGCTCCGACACCTTCAGCTGCTTGCTCCGGGGAAGGATGGGGCTGCCAAATCACGCGTGATAGTCTCCCAGAAAAGGGAGAGCAGAGATTTTGCAAGGCCGGGTTGAGGTTAATCGGCAGGACATTGTGCGAGGAAGATGCTGTCAGGATCGGAAGTGTGAAAAGGGAAGGCTGAGATCTCTTGGCAGGGCTGTCCCCTCGCAGTAGGGATAAGGGCCAAGGAACCTTCACTCACGTTGAGCTCTTTCATCAGCCCACAAAGAGATCCCAACCCCTCTAAGTTGGCTCAAACGCACCTGAAGAATGCGCTGTGCCAACACATTTTGTAAGCAGCTACACATGATCTCACAGCTAGAGATGGTTTCATTGCGTATCCACAGCCACGTGAAATGACTCCGTGCCCAGAAAGAAAAAACAATTATTTGTGCTGCCCATCACCATGCTACGACACACTTCTGATGTAGATGGACTCCACAGATGTCCCTGCTGCTGGGAGCCCACTGGTCCTAAAAAGGAGCCTCAATTATCCTTGCCTCAGGAAGGGATTAGACATGCAGACACTCAGCCAAATGCCTCCAATCTGTCTGTCCCAAGGAATTCCCCAACCTTCACTTGATTTTCAGCCCAAGTCCTGCATAAACTGATCTCTCCGTGTCCTGGCCTTAGCCCTTGCCCCCAGGCTGAGTCAACGCCACGTCATGCCAGACACGAGGGTACCACATGGCAGGACACAGTCTGAAGTGCCCTCAAGCTAGGATGATGTGCAACCCCCAAAATATCTCCCTCCACATCAAAGTCGCTCTCTTCCCCTCACCAGCTCTCTCATTCATAAATCAAGAATGTTTGTTAAAGCTGGAAGGGCTAGACCTGCTGTGGAGACACGCTGGTGGTGTCCATACAATAAAAGTGCCTATCGGTCACGAGTGGAAGGTGCCCATGGATATTCCTACGGCATTCCTCAAGCCCAGGACATCTCCACATGATGCAGAGCGCATATAGCCAGTGATGCAGAAGGGATCGAGCCGATGACGAGGAAGGGAGGCTCGGCAGCTCCGGGTCACCTCCCCGAGCACACACGCTGCCCCGGGGCGGCAGGGTACGGGGCGAAGCTTGCCACATTGCTCTGCAGCTGCAGATTCCTGACGCCCGTCCCACCCCCACCTCCGCAGCCTTCCTGGCCAACCCTTCCCTTCGGGGCAACGCCAGCCAGACGTACAGCCAAGCCGACAAAAAAAAACGAGGCCGATTGCTCAATGGGAGGGTGCAAGTTGCAGCGTATCACATCCCCCACAGATTGCAGAGGGATCACTGCTGCTGCCTTACCCAGAGAAAGCCCTTCTTCTAATACTAGGCTTTTGATAGAATTCTTTTTTTTTTTCCATACAGCAGGGAGCGTTTCAGCTCTGCCCAGGAAGCGCAGGCAGCACTCGATGAGCAAGTACATGCGGAGGAGGAGAAATAGCCCAAGAGCTTTAGCCTGTCCTCACCTGGTGACCATCAGGTCCCCATCTCACCACCTCGCCCCTTTCTGCCCAGGGACCTGCCACCGCACACGAGGACTCCAGGTCTGTCCTCCCTTATCAGGCTGAGCTGTCCAGTTGTCTTTGCAGTTACCAAAGGAGAAGAGGAGAGATTAGGGTATTTAGCTTTGAAATCAAACAAATAATTGCACAGGCTTTTTGCAAACAGATCAGGGTTGGGAGGTCAGAGCGCGGCTGGTAAATCTCAGCACTGTTTACTCTGACTAAATAATATTAGACCAAGGATAATCAATCATTTTAATCAACAAAATTATTTATAACTCTTTAGAGCAAACGGCCAACTCTGCTAGCAGCTGCCAAGAGATGGCAGGTAGCGTAACGATCCACATACCTCTAATTCCCCTGCGCTAAATATGGATTTACTTCTTTGCATCACCAGATTTACTGCCACTGAAGACTTGCATTTCCAAGTACCTTGACGCCTCCTCCCTGAAGGTACCCCTCCTCCCTCTCTGTGGCTCACAAATACACACAAGAGCCCCCTGCAGCTGAAATCAAAACCAAAGTAGCTCGCAATATTCACTGCACACTCCAAGCATCTTCCCTACGCTAGCTGCATCTCTCAGCACAGCATCATTTAACAGGAGGGGAGAAAGAACCAACAAAACAGAAGAGGCAAAAGATGCTCAAAGCAAAGGACCTGCTCTCTTTGCTTTGCTGCCTGAGCCAGCCCCATCCCCTCGGTTCCCCAGGCAGCTCTCAGGGTTGTGACTCCACTAATGCCACCAAATGACACCTCCATGAGCACCATCCGTGTCCCAGACCACGAACAAGAGCTACACACGCTCTATGCCCATTGCACATTGAACGTTTCCACCCACCAGCCCTGAGACAGGCCTGCTTTGCACAGCAGCAGATGATCCCAGCAGCCACAAACTGGGGAGGATTTTGCTGGCTGGGCTGAAAGCCGTGCAAGCAAAGGTATTGCTGGGGCAATGCGAACAAGGGTCAGCTTCACATCAGCCTTGGGGCCAGGAGGAGACAAGGGACAAGGCCATCCCTGGATGCTGCCTGCCAGCCCGACACTGTTTCACCTCCCTGTCCCCGGAGAGTGAACCAAGCTGCTCAGCTCCTCCAGTGATGGCGGCCAGAAAGGCCCCTGGGAGAAACGTGGGAACCAAAACTCTCCAGCCCACGCCAGAGAGAGTGCCTCAGAAACTCCAGTGCCAAACCGATTTCATTTCACAACTTCCCAAGAACAATTCTCCTGGTACTATTATTTTTAAGCAGACAAGGAAACGAAGGTGAAGAACAAGAGGATTTTTCCAAGCACAGCAGGCAGCTGAAGAGCCCCAAGATTAAGCCTCCTCCATCCCTGGGCGAGCACAGGGGCTTTGCCCCTTCCAGACTACACCGTGCAACCTCCAGGTTTATCAACCATGCCCATGCAGCAGAGAAAGGGTTTTCCCAAACAACCCTGGGAAGGTCATCTTTACCAGCTCCGACTTCTAGGAAACTTCCCACCAGGGAAGGGACCAGCACAGACATTGGGCCAAACAAAGCCCTGGGAAGATGAAGAAGGTGGGAGTGAGCTGGGGAAGGCGGCCAAAGATGAACTGGGCTGCCCCATCAGCTTCAGTCATCCCCATCCCAGAGCCAAGGGTTGTCCAGGACGGGGATTATGTCACCTATTGGCCTCAGCCTGGAGAGACGGGAGAGTGAAGGGTGGGCAGGGATAAATCAGAGCGGCTGGAGGTGCTCGGATTTGCCCAGAGGAAGCCCAAGCTTGGAAACCTCAGGGAAGGCTGGGGGGAGAGAGGCTGAGACACTCGCAGCCCTCGCATCCACCCCGCGCGCAGCATCCGGAAGCTATTAAGGAATTACAGCCTCTCTGGCCCCGAGCCTTCCCCAGCAGAAGTGCCTGGGAGCAGATGGTGAAAGGGCTGATTGAATTCGGCTGCTCAGGCCAAGAGGCTATTAGGAGGAGACGTAAATGGAGGAAGGGATGGAGGGGGTGTCATTTGGCGACTCAGGAGCCGGGAGCCCTTGCCAGGAACTCTGGGAATCCTCCACCGACCGTAACAAGCTTGGAGGAGCTTCGGCAGGGCCCTGGATGGGTGGCTTGGGGGTGCGAGCCTCCCCGCTGCCCTTGGCAGCTCGGCCCCAAGCTCCTGCTGCTTAGGGGCTGGGGTAAAACCATAAGTATATGGGGAGCGGGAGCCACAGGCTGGTTCCTCTCCCCAGGCATCTTCATCTCAAAAGGCAGCACGGTCACCGCAGTGGACGGGCACCCTTCCAGGGACACAGGACACCCGCAGACACCCGTGTCCCTGTGGTCACAGCTCCAGGAGCTGCATGCTCCCAAGCCTTGATCCCGGTTGAGAAGGAGATAGGAGAGCTGTCAGCTCAGCAGCCCTGCCCGCCCACGGGGCCAGCCTTCCTCACAGAAAAATGCAGGTTTGCAAAGATACTTGATTCCCAACCCGGCCTAATCCCACCCCATCCCCAGCACTGGGCATGGAACCAGACCTCCCAAAGTGCCTTCAAAAGGGGATGGCACTCAAGTGACTCTGGATGGGGAGAAGATGGGGAACAAAGGCCAGGGCAAGAGAGACAAGTAGGATGAAAAAAAGCCAACAGGCAAAAAAAGCATAAATACGATTCATTAAGTCATCCACAGTGCCAGCCCCGCTGAAGGTAACGCTGGTGTCTGAGCAAAAACACTGCTGGAAGAACCGAAATTGCCTGGGGGCAAAGGAAGGGTTTAAACTCCTCCCTGGGAAGTGGGAGAAGAAAAAGGAGGAATGACCCAAAAATCAACACAACCCCAAGCTCTAGGCTCCCTGCCCTGGCAAGCCAGCTCCAGCTCCCCACAACCCTGTGCCCCGGGGGGGACAGGCACCGGCTCCAGGGCGCTCACGCCACCTCCATCTCCGAACCCATCCCTCTTTTTCCAAGGGAGAAAGGTCCAATGAGTCCCCCCGGGCTGCCCTGGCTGACTGCCCTGGCTCCCCGAGGTTGGGAAATCAGGAGCCTCGTCAGGGCTCTGCTGGAGGGGCGGGCACGGAGCGCTCCGTGACCGTAAGGGGATCTTTTTGGAGCAATCTTTTCCGAGACAAGTCATGAGATTATTTCTTGCCTGGAATTTGCTCCCGCGGCTCCCATCGGCCCTGGACTGCTGAGTCAAGAGACCGCCGGGGCTGTGCCCTCCAGATGAGTAAATAAATTGCCATGGGGAGTGGTGGGGCGGCTGGGGGGGGGGACGGCACCCCGGCAGGGCGCGGGATGGAAGGAGGGAGGGAACCTGATGACTCCTCGAGCCTTCGGCCGGGGACGCAGCCCGGCTTGGCAGCCGGCTTCGCTGCTGCTTTGCAACGCACCAAATTAGTCACCAGATTAGCAAGCGCAGTTACACACGCTGGCGCACAGCTGTTTAAAGGCACACTATCCCTCCCCTTTGCTTTTCTTCTTTTTCTTGGGTTTTTTTTTCCCCCCTTCTTCCTTTCTTTCTTTATTTTAAATTTTTTTTAGGCCTAACTCTGGCTTTCAATGAGTGCTTAGGACCGGCAGCCAGCAAACTCCCAGGGAAGCTGAGGAAGAGGCAGCAGCCCTCGATCACAGCCTGAAGATGCCAAATGGCTTGGGCTAGCAGGGAGAGGGCTGGTCCTGCCTGGGACCAGCTCAGAGCAGGGGCAGCCCCCTGCTCTCTGCCGAGCCCCCTTCCCTCCTCGCCCTGTTGATGTTACGCCAGTCCGACAGGCTGCCAGGTCACTCTATAGGATCCATATGGCCCCGGCTGCTCGGGGCTCGGCCGTTTGAAAGCAGGAACGCGCGAGAGTCATCCAGCTCGAAGGCAAAACAGGCACACGGCCGGGGCCTTTCAAGTTGCAAACTTTAGAGCCAGCTTCAAATCTGGAGCCGCTTAAAGCGATGGAAACCAGCCCCAGTGACTAACCACCCCGTCGGGCCACGGCTACCGTGACAGCTCCGAAACCCCACTGCTGACGCTGGAAAGCGAAACTTTCCCAGCGCTGCGGTGGCACCAGGCTTCCCAGAACCAGGGACAGTCCTCTGACATCAAGCCCAAATTTCTTCGCATCCCTTCAAAAGGACAGGTCCAGGAAACGCCACGGGGTCGGGGCACGGGATGGGGAGCCACGATGCTGCTACCAACCTGCCAGAGTCATCTGCCGCCTGCGGCTGATGCTGGGGATTGAGTAAACGAGTTTTTCCCCACCTCCGGCTGCAAACGAGGAGGAATTGCATCTACTGACCTCACGAAGCGGTCTGGAGAGATGGCGCGGTTGGGTAACGTGCCTTGAGCACTTTAAAAGAGAAAGCACTTGGCATTGCATTTTAAAACCACTTCTAACAATAATGTGTAAAAAAAGCAAAAGAAAAAAAAGACCCAAATTTCACGTGTTCCACTACATCTTTTTTTAATTTTCCAGTGGAAAAAGCCAGGAGTAGTCAGCTTTTGCAAGTTGTTTCTTCTGACAGTTCATGTTTCGGTAAACAATTTCTCAAAACTAAAAGGTAAAAACAAAAAAGCCTTGCTGCTTCCAGAACACTGACCAAAATTAAGTGGTTTTGCACAAACACATGCAGACACCTATGAAAAAAAAAACTTTCATGTGGGTCAAAAAGCCACATTTTGATTATTGTGATAGATGGTGCTGACGGGGGGCAGGGAACCAACAGAAAACAAACCCCAAAGCGCACAGAAAACAAACCCCAAAGCGCTTCCCAGTGTCTGGCTCCAGTTTCTGGAGTCTACTGGCTGCAACATCAGCGGCAGCTTTCCCTTAGTCAGCAGTTTTCATCCAGAGACCTCCAAGTACATCCCAGGAGAGGCAGCATCCTGGTAAAAATCCCAGCCCAGGACTCCAGCCACCACGAGGACATGCAACCCTCATCCTGCCGTCCAAGACACTTGGTTCCTGGTGGGACACAGGGCTAAGCCATTCACCTCTCACCCTGTCTAGCTCCCAGCCCAAATCAGAGCCAACCAGTACACCCAAACTGGAAATCCCAAGAGGCAGATAGGTCCTGGCCTGCCTGGTGCTGTGGAGGAGCCAGAGAGGTGCAGTACGGCTTAACACAGACCGTAAGAAAACCTAAATACTGCAAGTAGAGGGAGACCTGGAGCACACAACTGGGGACGCTCCCATGTCCCTGCTGCAGCATAATGGGGGCACTGTGCCTCAGTTTCCCCTAAAACCAGGTCTCATCAAGCCTTTCTTCAACATCTTTTGGGGTCAGAGGCCCCAAAAGCATGCTGCATTTTAAAAAAAAAAATCAAAGTCCCACTGGCTGGCTTCTCCTGCGCTCCCCACCAGCCATCTGAAGAATGCCTTGGAATCACGTCAAATATTTGAAATGAGATGGGGGGGTGTGGGGGCATGGGGAGGGGAGCGCGGGGGGAGCTGCTCCGCTTTTGACTCAGTGTCTGGCTTCTTTCATCAAACCCACATTCCTACTCATGCCATCACCCTCCGGGAAAGTGCGACAACGTACATAATCCATGTGGAGCCAATTTAAAATCCCTTCCATGTAAAGAAACTGCATTTCGTTCATTAACAAGCTCTGAACGCTTAGCTGGGGTTAGGAGCCGGCCTGCAGCTCCACAGTCACCCCAGCAACATGGTCTTCAGCGGGGAAGGTTTCCTATGCACAGACACATCCTACAGGAGAGCAATCCCCCCTGCAAACCCACCCAGGGTGCTGGGGGATGCTGAGCCGGCACGGCTTAGCCCACCAGACACATGTTACAGTCCGAATAACGCTGGGTTTTCTGCACCAGCCACCTGAGATGGAGGTCTCTGCCTCTTCTGGCTTTATAGGAAAGGTTTAACAGGAGCAAAAAAGCTGGAAAGCAGGGGATTGCTGGAGCAGGGGATTGCTGCTGTGTCCATCACCAGCCATGAGATGATGGAGATGGGAATTACAGCCCCAGAGCCCAAACAGCTCAGACCCAGACAGAGCCCTGTGACTTTGCACATCCCAATCCACAACAGGGGCTGCCGCCAGCACTCGGCAAATAGCTGAGGGCTCACGGTGACCTCTGATCTTCAGCTCTCATTCCCAAACCAGAGGGAACCACAGAAACGAGGTGATTTTCCTCTCTGGGAAAGAAAGCTGTTATTTCTTCCTTGCATTTGTAATATTTCTCTGGCGGGTTATATTTATCCACAGGCTGCATGGCTACAGGAACCAGCGGCACGACTGAACGACCGTGCTGCACCGGCACAGCATCCCGGCTTCTTGCAAACAACAGGTCCACCTTGTGCAGTGCACAGGCCAGGTCATTGGACGGAGGGAGCCAGGCATCGACAGCAATTTGAGAGATGCCAAAAAAATCGTGCACAGTCAGCAAGACGAGGGGAAGCGATGGGGAAAAATGTATCGCCTGCCCAGTCCTGCACGTACAGATATCGTCCCAATGACGTGCTGCTGTTCATGGGACACAAGAGCAAACGAGGTCTCAGATTTTTGCCAGTTGAGTGGGAAAAAAAAAAACAAAACTCAACACAAAAATGTGCAGTTTCATCTCACAGTTCAGAAAGAGGCGAGCAACGGTGGAGAGCTCTGGGTTTGCCCCCCATCCGGGGCTAAATAAGCCAAAAGTTACTCTGAGCCACCCACCACATTAGAGAAGGGAACAGAACAACTTAGAGCACTTTTGAATATAAGCGCCAAAAGCTTTGCCTTCATCTGAACACAGGCAGCCTTGCAGAAGCTCAGGCTTTGCATGCAAACATTTGCAGCCTGTTAATGTTACACGCTTTCAGATCTGGCGGGTGTCTACAATCTAGATACGAAGATTTTAACCAAATTACAAACTGAAACCACCCTGATTTTTTTTTTCGCCACCCCTCTGGACCCGACATCGAAGTATGTATCCCTCCACAAGGATGCGAGTCCCTCCTGTGTTCAAGGAGATATTCAGGCAGGTAAAGCGACTTGTAGATTTGCACATTTTCACATAATTACCACCAAAGCCTGCAGCAGTCTCAGGCACAAATCGTCAAACCTGGGGAAGCTGGGACAGACAGAAGAGAGATCTATAGGCTGGACGTGAGGGGTCATGCAGCAGGACTGACCCAACTTTGCATTCGAGACCACTAGAGAGACGTTATCTCCGGAGCCATCTTACAATTTTGCGATCAGCAGGACTCAAGTGGCCCCCCCTCAAATTCCAGTGCACCTGGGAAAAATGTAGGAGCTTGTAGGAGAATCAATAAATATTTATTGTTTAACCAGCAGTATTTTGACTGGAGATGTAAGCATGGCCCGATGCCAGGGAAACCAGAGCCTTCTTGGCCAGCACTGCAAACAAATTTTTTTTCTGTATCTAGTTGGAAGATTATAAACTATACAATGAAGAAAAAAAAAAAAGAAACACAGGCAGCGAGCAGCTTAGTCACGGAAGAGGAACAAAAGAGTTGAGATGCATAATTATGTCGCAGGTTAAAAAAAAGGGGGATGCAGGCCCAATTTTTGGCTGTGAGACAGCTGTACAGCTTATATCAGCTACAGATTTGTCCCACTGGCTTCTGCAGTGATGAGGCTTTAGCCTGGATCAGAGCATATATCCCTGGCTTCAGTGGAGCTACGCTGATTTGGACAAGCTGAAAACTGGCCCGTGACTCGCAGCCAAGAAGCAAACCTGGGGAGTCAGGTCTCGACCTACAGAGGCACAATTCTGCACCCATAAGGAAGACCCCAGTTTCCGTGGGGATCCCCAAACTCGCAGTGCAATGAAGAGTCAGACCCTGGCTCCAGGGGCATTTTAATGCTCCAGTAAGGCAGATCATCCCCTCCTTCTTCACTTCAGTCAGTCCCCTGGCACCATCCTACCAAGCACAGGTCTTCCCCCGAGCAAAATTTGTAAGCCTGGAAGATACCAGCAACTCCATCCTTTGGATCCATTCCAGGGACAGCAATGACACTTGCTCTCCTAAGTCATGCAGTTTGCTCGCCTTGTGCCCATGCAAGGAGCAGCTGGCAGTGCAAAAAGAAAAAGACCCTTTCTTCCCCAAAATCCCACCTGATACCAGTACCACAACTGAAAACAGCCATTCTGGATGACACATCTGCAAGTTTACATCCCTAAACCGTATTCAGACAAAAGTCCGGTCTTATTCACACCTACCTCTTCCCCGAGTGCCTGAGGTGTATCTGCTCTCACCAAAACAGCAACGGGTGAAGAACACCAAGCCACCTTCCATTTTTGCCTCCAGCATCAAACTGTAATCCCAAGCTCTAACCACAGGACGACCTTGGCACCGCTATTTCCCAAAACCTGGGTTCCCACTGCCCCCCCCCCGCCCCCAGCTCAGCCACACAGCAGGGATCCATCCAGGAGGATGCAGTCGCTGCTTTTTCACTCAAAAGCTGGTTCCCCTGGTAAAACTCAGCGTGCCACAGTCCTGCCGGAGAGCGCGCACGCTCCCAGCTACTTGCTGCCTGCCTGCCAGCAATCTGCTATGGATTTGGGAGAGCGGGATGGCATACAACATGCTCGTCAGCTTACTTTGGAGAGCTCGAACGCGGCATTCCAGCATGAGACTGCGTTATCCCTTCATTTTATAAGGCCTATCAAAGCATGGCACGCCATAATTACATGTCAAATTAGCAGCCTCTTCGTGTAACTACACTGTAATTACACAGTTGTTACGTGCTTTGGGGAGTTTATGATGAAAAAGTGGAAGGAATGGGGCTTTGCTCCTTTTTCCTGGAAATCTCACTCCTTGTACCCAGGTTACAAATGCTGTAGTCAGGGATGCGCTTCAGTCGGTGTATCGCTGAAGGAAAGGTCTACGGAGTCACCCTCTTTCCACCTCTTTTCACAACTTTGTCCCTTAAGTAGACAGAAGTTGACACTAAAAATGCTGGAGCTGGTGGCAGCCAGATGCCAACAGTGCCCTCCCTCCTGGTAAACTATCATTCCCCCATCCTTAGCTGGATACCACAGTGATGGGCATTTTGTAAGTGCATAGAAAGATAATTGCTCTTTTTCAGTTCAAATTCTCACCTCCTCCACAGGCAATCAGCATCGAAAATGCCAGAGGTGCCCAAAGCTCTCGATTTATTAGAGTCTCACCCTTGTTGGCTGATGATTCATGCCCACACAGAGCAATCCACAGCCAAAGCCGAGCTCTCACCTTTGCTGTTCATGCAGAAGCAAACGCATTCAGAAAGATGCTAGATGCGATTCTCTGCATCCCTGAAATCACTTCACCTTTCAGTACTTGTTTCCTTTCCCCAGGCTTTGCTGGGCTTCCAGGCAAACACTCTGGCATTTTGTGTGCGTGCAGCCCGTCCCGGTGAGGACAGGTAAATGCTCTTGCAGTATAATTAATGCAGAGGAAAGGACGGAGGACATCTCAAAGCAGAGAGGGAAACGCTGGTGTTCTGCTGCTGTTTTTCATCCTGCATGCAAAAAGGTGACCATGCAAACCACCAACAAGACCGATCTCCTAAAAGCAACAGGGAAACTGAGTCACCCAGCAGCTGACACAGCTGTAGGAACCAGCCTGGACGCTGAGTGCTACGCAAGGATAAAGCAGGATCAAACCTTCTTTTTTGGAAGAGGTGATGTTCCAAGTCCCTGTGCACTACCACTCTCTTATCCCCAGTCAGCTCAGCAAATTGACTCCCTTGAACGTGCTGATCCAGCTGTGACCCTATTCTGTGCACATATATAAAGACCTGGGAGCAAAGGTATGGTTGGAAACTTGCCCTCCCTAGACAAGATAGGGGGAAGGATGAAGGATCCCATCCTAAGACCGTAATGAAGACGCATTCAGACTCGCAAAGCACTTTGCCATTTCCCTGCAGCAAGGCACTGCGGAGGAGGGTATGCATTTGCCAGAAGACTCACTTAACATGCAAACTCCCTTATTTGCCTGCATTGAAAGTGAAAGCAAAGGACAAAAAGAAAAGATTGACCTGGCTATGGGAAGGGGAAGCAGCGTCATTCACGCAGGTCCTACATCCGAATATACACTGCATAGAAGCTGTCCACTTCCCTGTACCCTGCAGCAACCACAGCAGGAGAAATCTTGCTTCAGCCCCGACCCCATGTTGTCCCAAACCCCAAACAGAGGGAAAGGCTCTTGCCAGATAAAAATACACCCCTGGGATGCCACACACACACACAGAGGCCGATGGAAACAACACGTCTGTCTCCCAGCTGTCCTTCGGATACACATGGGAAGCACCGAAATGCGCGGGGTCCTTCCATCCCCTAGCAGTCAGGATTTCTACGCTGCATGTGCACAGACCACATTCCTCTTTTCATGCCAGGCAGGAATAAATCCTCTACCCTGCCCCTAACACACCTCCAGAGAAAGGAAGCAAAAGGGGGAGTGGATGCAGGAGGACGGGGAGCCCAGCATCTCTGCCTCACCTGTGATGCCCAGCATCACCACCTGCCATTACAGCCCTTCTACCGTACCTTGTGGGACACCTCGGGGGCAGCAAGTCAGCAGCTTCATTAGCAAGAAATGTCGTTATCTCTCAGTCCCAATTACACGCTGCTAGCTTCCAGCAAGGGTTGCAGAGCTGCTTTTAACTCTGACCACAGAGAGCAAAGAGAGCTCTGCAGAACTGGAGGAAACAAATTGATTTGAGGAGGGCAGTGTTTACCAGTCGCAAGGTTAATTTCCCGTTAGGGTTGATTTTCACATGGCTTGGGTTTTTACTGTCTGAAAAAAAGCCGGTAAACTAAGTCCCACCAACCCATTGGTGGATCAGTCATATATCTGCAATCAAAAGCGATGTTACCGTCTACTCTATCAGACCCTTATAACGAAAACCCACGCACATACAACTTGTATATTAAAGGAAAAGCCCACCACAGTGGTTTTTTGGCTCCTGACCTCATCTCACTCACACATTCTTGCTGGGAACAGCGGGGGGGAATTTGGCTTTGGAAGCTTTGTACAACTCCACATCCCTTTCAGGTTATTTTTAAACCCTTTGGACACACTACAAATCCCATCTAACTTTTACACGCAGAGCCTGCCTGCACGTGTGGGTTGGAGCAGGGTTTTATTTCAGGGGAGTGAGAGGGGGACGGTACTGCACGGCCAATGCATCTCTACAGTTTTACGGGGCATCAAGCACCTGGCACATTAAACATCTTGCACAATTGAAAACCTATGCCTGTAACGACTCTCCCTGCGTAAGCTTAACCCTATGGATACCGTGAAGCAAATCTGCTTTGCTGCTTGCTGGCACGTAAAGGAACAAGGGGCTGCCCTCCTTCTCAGCGTGGCTGATACCCATTTTGAAAAGAAGGGCAATGGGCACATTTGGTGGCTGATTCAGCAAGGAGACCAAGGGCTGAACGAGCCAACAGGGAGCAGTTAAGTCCTCAGAGGCAACCCAAAACAGACAGGAGTAGAGAAAAGTTATGTCCCCTGCACATGGCATTGCTGGATCCCAGAAACATAAGCTAGCAGCATCCATATTCCTTCTCTCAACATCAATCCGACCAAGCAAGAAAGCTTCAGCATTCTCTGAAAAGTTAGAGGGGAAATGAGGTTAAGCCAGCTAATTGACAACATTGACCTTTTTGGCTCACAGTTGTTAGCGCAGCCACCAAAACAGAAGCAACTGCAGCTGAAGTTGTTAGGGAGTCAGCTCTTTTTTACCTTTTTGGGTTTTGTTTTTCAGTGCTCTTCCTGCCAAAGTTTAAACTTTGGGTCAACTCTTAGAAGTTGCTTGCTGACATAAGGTGCAAAAGAGCTTTCATGGAGAGAAGAAAATGAGCTTAAGGCGGCGCAAAACACTGAGTCCTCACTTTAGGCACAAGCAATTACATTGATCCAATGCTCAAACACCTAAACAGTACAGATGCCCCTGTAACATGCTCTCGCCCATGCCAGGGGATGCGTAAATTTAAACAGATACTCTGTTCTGAACTGAAAAATAAACCCCACATCCTCCCAGCCCTGCTGCCCCAATGGACCAGGTGTTTCTTCTATCCCATTTTCTTCCCCTGCAAGCAAACAAACTGCCATCACGACCTGAAGCACAGGAATGAGTCTCCAGTAAATGTTCTTTTAACCAAAGCTTTAGGAAATAGGCACCAACAGGCCCTCAACTCCACCAGAGCCTCTCATTTAACCTGCACAGGTGCTTTGGAAAATCACCCTCAGCATCCCCACGGCATTTTGAAGCCTGGCCCTTCAGAGCCCACACCTCAAAGCCAGGCTCAGCCTTGCTGTCAGAGGCACAGAGCACCAAAATAGCTATAGCTGGAGACTGGGTCTTCTCTACGTGCAGGTAGAGCAGGAAGATGGATCATGCGAAAGACACTCTCCCTGCATCAGATACCGTGTAGCCCATCGGTGGCAGATCCCCCAGGCTTGTGCTGACCCACTGGAGCTCTCTGCAGCCGAGCTGATCCTACACAAGCATCTATTTTAAGTCTGAGCACCAACCCCTGTGCCGCTCCGGCCTCCCTTGCACTCCAGCAGTCAGCTGTCATTTTATTTCCCACATGCAGCCTGAAATCATATTGTCTGGCAGGAATTGAGCCCCCTTTCTGGGTTTCCTAGAAACTTGCTAACTGGCAAAGTAATGCACAACTCTATCTTCAATTTGATTTTCTTCGGCGCACCAGTGCTGCACAATATCCAGCAAAACTCCGCTTCAGCGCGGTGGGAGTTACAGCAGGGAGAGATGAAGCAACAGGATTCATTTCACCCTCCCTCATACTCAGAAAGAGAAGGGTTTTTTTCCCTGCAGGTCCTCCAAGCCCCGTCCTCTACCCCGACTGAGCAAGGCAGAAATCAGTTGAGCATCTGGGGTCAGCAGGCAGGCAGACGACATCAATATGTGAACAACAGCCCTTATTATGGTAAAGTCTCAACTATTAGCGTTAACCACAGCCAGCAGCAGCTAAACCTATTGCTACAACCAAAAAAAAAAAAAAAAAACCACACGCCTCGATTCAGCAACATCTTCCCTGATAGCTCCTGCACCCTTCCTCCACCCATTTCTCCAGCTCCAGAGAGGCGAAATAAAAATCAAAGCAGCGGGCTTTCCTGATTTAAACATGGTAAATCTAGAGGAGGTACCGCTGGAGTTTTGTTTCCCAAATACCAGGAGTGCTTGGACCACACCAGACATTTCCAGCGAGGGATGGGGGGGAACGTACATCCCAGATAAGGAGCTTGTGCAGGGCTGCCAGCCCTGGCGTGGCTCACCCACTCGGGAAAGTGTAGGGGTGCCCTGGGGAACTCGGGAAAAAAAAAAAAACAAAAACAAAAAAAAACATCCGACTGCATCTCTCCTGCCTCCCAGCCGGAGGTGCTTGCCTACATCCCGGCAAGGATGCCAGAAGCATGAGAAAGAGAGGCT